>JAVJHY010640163.1:0-18053 GCA_035593235.1 Phascolosoma agassizii | reverse complement strand
GTAACGTCCTAACAGCCTTCAATTCTCCGCTGGTTTTCGAACAACATAAAGTGGTTGCCATGGTCCGACCCCCGAAATTCCTCCGAAATTTATAGTCCGAAATTCCTCCGAAATTTATAGTCCGAAATTCCTCCGAAATTTATAGTCATCCTTTTTGCTGACTGGCGTCCCTCAAAGACATGCAGAGTGATTTCAAAGTTGGTTTACCAATTCCATTTTATCGACCGGAAGTAATGGCTATCCAAATTTAAGCAGTAACGGTCGCACAGTCTGTTCGATTTCGTCGCCTGATTCGATTTCAGCTACGCGCAGCTCAAACGTCTTTTGCAAATTCATCCAAAATTCAGCGGTTGTGCCCATGCAGCGCGACAACCTCAGCGCGGTATCTGCGGTAATGGCTCGCTCGCCTTTTAGAACAGTGGTAATCCGGTTGGCGGATACACCCAACGCAGCGGCAAACGCTGTGGCAGACATTCCCAGCGCTTCGATTTCGTCGCCCAGTATCTCGCCAGGGTGTACTGGTCGCATTCTGTTTCGTGTTGTCATTGGTCTATTCCCTTTCAGTGGTAATCAACAATTTCCACTTCGTGTGGCCCGGTGTCCTTCCAGACAAAGCAAATGCGCCATTGTTGGTTAATTCTGATACTTCGCTGGCCATGTCTGTCGCCTACGAGTGATTCCAGCCTGTTACTGGATAAGCGCACCAAGTCCAGTAGCGTTGTTGCAGCGTCCAACACGTTCAGTTTGCGCTCTGCCTGTGCGGCAAAACCTTGGAACGCTGGAACGAATTCACCGTTAAAATACGCCTCTGTGTCCTTGTCTGCGAAGCTCTGAATCATCATTTAGGTAACGCATTACGGAATGTAATTGTACGCGTTACGTAACACGTATGCAAGTAGTGCCCCAAACACCCAGTAACTTGTACGCTGGTACTGATTTTGGGCGCTGTCCCATGTGCCTCAAAAGGGTCCAACCAGCGGGTCGGACCACCGCAACCGATTGAAGTGTAACGATTTTACCCACAGAAATCACTGCTAATTAGAGGTTACATGGCGTTTTCTCAACCTGCCTTCGGGGCTGATTCAGTTTCAGCTGTTACGAATTGAATTGACGAACAATTCACTTCCGACTGCCACTGCATCAGTCCAGACAGGATTTCTACACTGCGATTCCTGTCGTAGTTCCTCTTCAACCCACTCCAACCTGCGTTGTTGTAGGTGCCCAAAAGAAGACAAGCACAGTAGATCAATCAGGTCACTATAATCCACCCGCTTGTACCGCCTCCTCGGGGACTGTATCTCGGATAGTCCTCCATGAAGCCATTCGCCAGGATGCTCTACTGCACCTGCCCGAACCATATTCATATCAATGTAAGTGATGCAGCGCTGCAGGTGACTGTCTGACTCAACGGCAGTTGAGTGATATCGATCTTCCCAGAATGCCCCGTTGCGATTCTTGCGGCGGTTATATTCCTGCGCAGTTCGCCCAGCTATAAGCTGCATACTGCGCCAGATTTCTCCACAACCCCTATCTTTAACTAGCAGATGGATGTGGTTTGACGTCACGACATAGTTCAGAACACATAGACCATATCGTTGTCTTGCCTCGAATAGCCAATACAGCCAGCGTTGCCTGTCTTTGGCAAATTTCAACAGCCATTGTTTTTTATGACATCGATGCGTCAGGTGCCAAACCTGACCGGGGATAACGTGACGATTTGCTCGTGGCATGGTGATTCCCTCCATGAGTTAAAATTCGTTTTCGCCCTTGAAAACGCAATGTAACGTCCTAACAGCCTTCAATTCTCCACTGGTTTTCGAACAACATCAAGTGGTTGCCATGGTCCGACCCCCCGCCCCCCCCGAAATTCTCGACCAATCATTAAGTGGAGAGTGGACGGGGTTTAGATCGTCAAGACTTGGACAGCAGTACCGAGTGATATATCAAGTTCAAAAGGATGAGGTATTGGTATATGTTATTAATGTGACAGCTCACGACTACAGACGAAAATGAAACACAATCCTAAAGACTTTGTACCAGTCAAAAGACTACTTGATCTGAGTCCAGGGGATTCAGTGCGAATCATCCGTGAATTGCAGGAGCTGAGCCAGAACGAGCTGGCGGAACTTTCAGGAATACCACAGTCGACGATATCTGCGATAGAGAATGGTCGATCTAATCTGGGAGTGGAGAGGGCCAAAGTTCTGGCCCGCGCATTGAAATGTCATCCAGCAGTATTGGTCTTTCCAGGGTGGAATGTGCGCAAAGAATCAGCAGCTTAATTACTCTTTAAAAGAATCCTACGCCAGATTAAACCTGACCTATTTCACCACATCAATCTTGCTACGCTCGAGCGAGATAGCGATTGCTGAGATAAGCTGCACGCCCAGGGCGAATGTTGGTCAGGTGTCAATCAAGTCGATAAGTAAGGCGGCTCTCATCATCAATTACCTGCAAGCTGGATGAGTCGTCATTCGTCCAGCGCCAGAGGACGAGATTACGATTACGTTCAGTGGAGCCGATAGCATAACTTCGAACCAGTAAACCGGCATACCCCTCTTCGATCAATTGCTGTGCAAAGATTTGCGTCGTTGATTGTCTGCCTGTATTCATTTGATCTCGCCAATTATCGGTAGCAAGCTGATTGGCTGATAGTGAGTACTTTCTCAACAAGCTGCTATTGCCTGTGTCGAATATCCTGTCAATACGGGCCTTATAGCAGACCAGCATTGTTGGCTGTAAGCTACCGATTTGATTGCTTTCTCGAATGGCCGATTCAGGAGACAGAGATGTGTAGAGTGCGGCGGTACCTTTTGAATTGAAGCGCCCACCGTATCGTTTTGCGCCTTCCCCGGACAATGGTTCAGCAGCGTAGACTGGATTCAGTGCGCGGTACAACAGCCCTTTAAAATGCACAATCGTTATACGTGTACGCCCGCATCTACCGCATCAATATACTCCAGTACCTCAGCCGATCGTCCTGCCAGGCTCAACTGCATCGCGGTATGCCCAGCAAAACCTGCCAGGGGTTCGGATCGATACCAGGCATACGCCATCAAGGGAGAACCAAAGCGTGGCGTCACCTTGTTAATGATCTCAACCATTTCACGCAACCGGCGTTGTGTCTTGTCCGTTCGAATCCGGTCTCGACGCAGCACAGCATCTCGGCCTAATCCGACAGTTTTCGCTAGCTCCTCCTGGGTTGTCAACAGGATGGCTGCGATTTTTTTTGGCGCGAAGAACCCCTCATCGGCATAATGATTCAAATTCATGGCATCTACCTAATTTAACACTTATAATGACAACTATAGCGTCAACATACGTGGCAAACAAGAGTATGATCATTGATAATAGTGACTGAGTCGATTAATTTGCACGTATTTACGCCCGCCTCTCTCACTCTGAGAGCGGAACCAGCGGGTCGGAACCAGCGGGTCGGACCACCACAACCGATTGAAGTGTAAAGATTTTACCCACAGATACCACTGCTTTTCAGACGTTACATGGCGTTTTCGACCCCAAAAACACGTTATAACAGGTGGTGAGCTTCCCGCAGCGCAAATTCTCCATCGACTAACTCAACCTGCCTTCGGGGCTGTTTCAGTTTCAGCTCGTTCCGAATTGAATTGACGAACAATTCACTTCCGACTGCCACTGCATCAGTCCAGACAGGATTTCTACACTGCGATTCCTGTCGTAGTTCCTCTTCAACCCACTCCAACCTGCGTTGTTGTAGGTGCCCAAAAGAAGACAAGCACAGTAGATCAATCAGGTCACTATAATCCACCCGCTTGTACCGCCTCCTCGGGGACTGTATCTCGGATAGTCCTCCATGAAGCCATTCGCCAGGATGCTCTACTGCACCTGCCCGAACCATATTCATATCAATGTAAGTGATGCAGCGCTGCAGGTGACTGTCTGACTCAACGGCAGTTGAGTGATATCGATCTTCCCAGAATGCCCCGTTGCGATTCTTGCGGCGGTTATATTCCTGCGCAGTTCGCCCAGCTATAAGCTGCATACTGCGCCAGATTTCTCCACAACCCCTATCTTTAACTAGCAGATGGATGTGGTTTGACGTCACGACATAGTTCAGAACACATAGACCATATCGTTGTCTTGCCTCGAATAGCCAATACAGCCAGCGTTGCCTGTCTTTGGCAAATTTCAACAGCCATTGTTTTTTATGACATCGATGCGTCAGGTGCCAAACCTGACCGGGGATAACGTGACGATTTGCTCGTGGCATGGTGATTCCCTCCATGGGTTAAAATTCGTTTTCGCCCTTGAAAACGCAATGTAACGTCCTAACAGCTTTCAATTCTCCACTGGTTTTCGAACAACATCAAGTGGTTGCCACGGTCCGACCCCTGAAATCCCTGCAGGACATACGCAACATCGCCAGGGTCCACGTAATTCTAAAAGTATGAAATCTCAATGACGTTTCCAACCTTGGGCAAAGCCGCCATACCAGGCGACCAGATCACGTACACGGCATTTTATAAATATCGGAAACCGGACGGTTATCTGGCTTATCAATCTACCGCGAGATCTGCTGTTTTCATTGTAAAACACTGCTGATCCACACCTTTCCATCCAGTCATTGCCAAGGCAAGCACAGAAATTGCATTTCCGCTGCGAGAGTCTGTTCCGCGGGCCGATAGCGATGATTATCCTGAATCGATTTTTGGCCACACAGTCGCGCCATAGTGACCGCCTATATCAGGAATGGCAACCGCAGCAAATGGCCGGGGAAGCACTGCGGTACGCCCGAATCGGTTAAAGAAATATTAAGTAATAGCGCAGGCAGTGAGAGGTATTTTTGTCATGGCTAGCTCATATAAGCACGTTTTACGTTTTTTTGATATTCGACAAAAATATTTTTCATTGTTTGAATTTAAACAAGTATCATGCCGCGTTCGTGCATCGATGTTGGATCGACTACAACAGATTGTGTGGGGTTGCTGCCTTACTACCATTCTGCTTTTATCTGCACCCAGGGCACTCACCGCACAAGTCTGTACAGTCGCTACACCAAGTGATACGACCATATCAAGAAACATTGAACTGGATGTCAATTGTCCTGGCGCGCCGTTTTTCAAACTCTCGGAATCAGCAGCGTATCGGGAGAGTCCCGACACCGGTGTTCAGGTCCGTATCGATGCCACAGATCCGGCGAAAAACTATGTCGACCTGTCCATTCACTACCCGAACGGCATTACCGGTGCCAATGGTTCGCCGTTTATGATCGCGGACACTGAGCGTGAGGTTCGTATTCTGGCCGTTCTATTCGATTTCAGTGATGGAGTAAACACGCGACCCGATTATGCAAGTCCTACTTGGGTTAACAAGCTTGTATTCGGTGGCGATCACGATGGAAACGGACAGGCCAACAGCGTCAAAGCACACATCGAGCAGAATACGTATGGAACCGTTAAGGTCACCGGCGAGGTATATCCGACGTGGGCAAACGTTTCGCCAATCGAAACGTATCGCTCGCTGAACCAGGGGCCTACCTCTGAACGACGATTCGCCGATGAAATCGTACAAGATCTGATCGACAAGGACCCGGGATTTTTCACCGGCAAAGATTTCGATTTCCTGATCGCGCTTACACCTGGCGGACTCGCCGCAACAACGGTACAACCCTATTCACTTTATTCAAACTGGTCCGACCCCAATGGAATATTCGAAGGCTGGGCAATGTTCGACATCCCTGTCGACAGTGGTTCCGATGTGTATGCGCCCATCGTTGATGAACAACGTGAGTCGACTACGAACACTATCGTCGTACCCCAATACAATCCGCAATCAGTCGAGGGTGTATGGTTAGCCAGTGATGCTGCACATAACGGCACAAACTTCTTTACCGGTGGGCGCGTACGCTACGATATTTCGAATCCGAACTACTTCTCCCAGTTCATCGAACTTGGCACCCCTCTGCCGGAGCCGAATACAGCGGTTATCGTGAGCTATAAACCACGCGCATATAAACGATTAAGCGATGAGCAGTTGTTGAATGCCCCTGCCGACTCAATGCCTGACACTTCCTGGTTTGGCCTTGTCGTACATGAGCTGTATCACGGTGCTGGCTGGCTCTTAAATCCGACCGGCCAATCTATTCTTGATATGTACCAGAGTCCGATGGAGCTAATTGGCAATTATGGCATTATGGCCCAGGGGTTGTGGAACAAACATGACATCGATGGCACGTCAAACTATGTCCCCGGAGACCTGAGCGCCTATTCAAAAGCGAGTCTAGACATCGTGAAACCGTATACTTTGCGTTATGGTGAAAACGAAACAGGCCTGCGCCTGTATCGTTCGGAGGAAGGTGAACACTCGGGCACGAATGAGCGCGCAAAGATGATCAAGGTACCGCTACATTCCGGACAAGATACGGGGCAGAGACTACTCGTAGACAGCTATGGAAACGAGCGAGGATTCAATGGCGAGGAGTATCTGCTACTGGAGTGGCGCCAGACAAGCGGTATACCTTCAGGAGCATTCAACTTCGATACGGCACTGCCTCATTCGGGGCTAGTGATTTACCGGGTCATCGACGGCAATAGTGATCGGCATGGCGATGATCACGCAAACGTTGTCAGCATCGTTGATGCCACGCCGGCGGAATTTCCATTTGTTTCATTGAATGCTTTCAACGCTCAGCAGGTATTCTCGCTGGAATTGTCCGCTGCACCGTTTGGGAGTGCATCAGGCGTTTACGAGTACATTGCCGGTGACACCTGGAATTCTAAATCCGCCGCGTCCGCCACTACAGGCTTCGAGCTGTCAGCGGGTGAAGGTCAAAAGACGGTCTATGTGAAATTTATGGATTTGAACGGTCAGTTAGTCGATGAATCCTCGGTTACCGTGTCACTTTCAGTCACCGACGACACACCGCCTTCCGACGATACGCCGCCCGCGGTTAATGTAGCGCCAGTGGCAAATGCTGGAGAAAACCGCACAGTTATTACCGCTGACGGTTCCGTATCGGTGGTGCTGGATGGTACTCAGTCTCTGGATGCCGACGGTAGCATTGTTGACTACATATGGAAAGAAAGTGATTCTATCATTGCCAGTAGCGCTACGGCGAGCGTTATTCTCAC
The DNA here is from genome assembly GCA_035593235.1 of Phascolosoma agassizii. Classification (NCBI taxonomy): domain Eukaryota; kingdom Metazoa; phylum Annelida; class Sipuncula; order Phascolosomatiformes; family Phascolosomatidae; genus Phascolosoma; species Phascolosoma agassizii. The sequence continues at coordinate 10,944 of JAVJHY010640163.1, read as the reverse complement.
GGCAGGCAGCCACACGATTACACTATCCGTAGTTGATGATGAAGGTGACTCAAATAGCGATGTAATTACAGTCGAAGTTGTCAATCAGGCAACCACCGACGACGGCATAGCTGCACCCACCAATCTATCAGCAACGGTGTCACAGCACTTGGTATCACTGAACTGGCAGGACAATGCCAGCAACGAGTCAGGCTATCAGGTGGAGCGTGGTGTCAAATTAAAGAAAAACGAGGTGCAATTTTCCGTCTTGGCAACCACAGGAGCCAATTTTACAGACCACTATGTGGAACTTGTACCGGGCCATTACTACTTTAGGGTCAAAGTGCTCGGGACCGATGGTGAAGCGTTGGAGAGCTCGAATATTGTGAAAATTAGAATTACAGGTGGCGGCAATTCATAACCTATCCTTTCACAACCGGGAGAATATCAGTTGTGTTAACAACAAAAAGGGACCGGATAATTGCCCGGTCCCTTTCAATAATTCCAAACATTGACTCTTGATTCAATCAACGGTTTGGCGTAATTGTCATGAAATACTGCTCTACTGCACGGTAGCAGTTACATCCACAATCACCGTAGTGGACATCGGTGCAATATTATTCCCTTCTTCGTCATTCAGCGCAGCCGTGACCTTGTTACTGTGGGACGCTGCACAGAAATCTGCATCGAAACTGCAACTGTAGGTGGCCCCACCGGCCGCGATCGTTTGCGGTACCGCACAATCTGTTAACGTAACATCACCCTGTATTGACGTGATGTCTCCGAAAGCGCTGTCAATTAACGTGTTCAGTGTCAGATCATCTGCCGTGCTAGTGTTTTCCACTTCCACATCATAAGTTGCGTTAACACAGTTAATGCCGCTAAAACCTTTAGTTACTATCGCATTTGGTGGCGCATCGGTTATTTCTATCGTTGCATTATCGGAGCCCTGAACCGGATTCGCGTCAGGGCTCTGATCAACACCAAAAACAGTCACTACATCAGTTTCTTGAGTTGGCCCATCCGAAGTTATAAGTGCATCAAAGGTACAGATTGACTCGTCAGGACCACCCGGTAACCCGTCATCCGGTGACAACGTCACAGCAGCACAATCCGAGCCTGTCTCCACAGTGCCGAGAGTCCCATCAGGACAACCGGTTCCTGTCATATCGAAGATCTCCCCATGATCACTATCGCACATCTTGTTAATATCAATATCGGTGAATTGCGATTCATTCTGCACCGTCACCGTAAACGTGAATAATCCGCCGGGCTCTGGCAGGGTCGTAGGAGAAGCGGTCTTGACAACACTGATGGTACCTACTTCGACCCGCACCGGAATGTTGAAATCGGGATCGCAGTTGCACTTGGACGGTGACCCGGGAAACGCATCAGCGTATGTCACACAGGTTTCGTTTGCCCCAGTTTGGCGCCAGCTAGTACAGTTCGGTAAGTTCAGAAATTCATCACCATCGGAGTCCTGACACAGAACATCATCGACCTGAACGGTAACCACTTGCGGATTATGGTCAGCATCGATGTCGCCGCACAGATCTCCTGGGTCATCCGTATCGAGTTGAATGAAATTGCCCGATCCCAGATCCGGGTTTCCCCCAAGTTTCTCGGTAATGGTATCTACCGAACAGGTGCCGCTTATTGCGCCGTCGCCAGTGCCGAGTTCATCACCATCAGTTGCAAAGTACAAACCGATATCAAATCGCTGCTGAGCCGTCAGTTCTACCGTAAAATCGGCGAGGAACGAGAATGTCTCACCATTCGTGCAAGTACTTAGAGTGCCACCATCAAGATCTCTGATATTGGCCGCCTCTGCTATGCGAACATCGTTGGCCGTGCAGGTCAGATTCTGTTTGTTGCCATCGGCTTTCCACCGATCCTGAATACAGTTTTGTGCCCATGCCGATTGCGGGCCGAGAGCCAGAGCACCTATTACAAGCGTTCCTGCTGCCACCCAATTTCGGCGATTGCGTTTTATACATCTGTAGTAAGTCAACATATTCATTCTCCTAATGTTTAAAAGCATCCTGGCGTGCCTCGAATGAGGTACTACATTTAAATCTACTCTTAACTATCCGTCCCTATAATGCGAACCATATGGATCTTGAATATAGAAACCATAAGGATCGCAGTTTTACCTCACAATGTTCATTCGCCTCCAATCAAACAAAATTGATGGATACCTAAAAAGCCAGTATCGGCTATTACCTCAAATGTAATGGCACGGGTATCCTTGCGTACCTTTGCAATACCAGCCTATTTATAGACAGCAGTGTTACACTGAGCTCGATCTGCACCCCCTTTGCAGGGCACGTGTTTAGTTACTATGACTTATCCCCTACCTCAGCTGTGTCCGCAGCCAACACAGATTTCAGGTGTTTCAATACCAGATCAACAAACTGTTCCGGATCGCGTGCGCCGCGAATGGGACGTCCTGACTCACCATCGAGAACCAAAAATACCGGGGTTGCGCGGGTTACGTTTGTCGCGGCGAATACATCTTTCAAAACACGTTCGAGCGCAACTCGACTACCCAAGCAATCGGCAAACGTCTTGATTTTCAGTTTGATATTTGCGGCAATCGCAATCAATGCTGGGTCGGGATTGTCCAGTGCAGCCCAGTTTTCCTGTTCCCGAAATAAGCTTTCATGCATATCTCGGAAATGTCCCTGGTCAGCTGCGCATACCGCTGCCGCAGCGGCTGCCATCGCATTCTGGTGCTCCGGCAGAGGCAACTGTTTACTGACCCAGCGCACTTTCCCAGTCTCTATCAATTCTTTGTCAATAGCTGGCTGCGTCTCCAGTGCATGACGTGCACAGGCCGGGCACTGATAATCAGTAAACTCCACAATCACCAACCGCGCATCGGGATCACCATAAGACGGATCTCCGCTGACCGTAAATCCAAGGCGTTCCGGATCTTCAGCGAGTGATTCAGATTTAGCCCAGGCAGGTAGCTCGGGTTTCGGTTTCTCGGGTGGCTTCGGCGGCTCCTCACCTGCCAGCAGCGCATCAACGATCTTGCTGAAATGCTCCGCTGGTCGAGCCCCAACAATAGTAAACGGCGCTTCAGGAGTAGCCTTGGAGATTAATTGAAACGTCGGAGTGCCCGAGAACTCCAGCGCTTTGCCGTTGGCCACGTCCTGTTCAACAACGGCCTGTTTATAGTGTTTGTTAAAACAGGCACTCCAAGCGACGTCGTCAATTGCAAATGTACCAGCAAGCTTCGTTAAAAAATCAGAGGGATCCGGCAATCGGTTCCATTCACTCTGCTGGCTGAACAAGGCATCGTGAAATTGCCAGAAGTTGCCAACACTTTGCTCGCCAGCACAAATGGCTGCCTCGTGTCCCAATGCTGCAGTGGGGTGCAGCGCCGCTAACGGATAGTGCCTGAACTCCATACGCATTTTTCCGGTAACGACATATTTCTCGATCAGCTCAGGCATTGTGGTGGTGAAATACCGGGCACAATACGGGCATAAATAGTCACTGTATTCAATCAACACCACTGGCGCATCCAACTCACCCTTGAAAGGATGCCCCTGCTGAGTAAATCCCATAGCAAAGTCACCTTGAGGTGCGCTGAAAGCACCTGTGACACCGAATATAAACAGCAGGGTTATAAGATTTTTTAGTACATTTTTCATAATCATTCGCTGCTAATTAGTAATACAAATAGTCTGCTAACAAACACATAAATACCAAAGTCCGCTGCACCAGCACCGTCATGCTGCAAGATCAGTGGGAATTCTTCCGCTGCACGGTCAACCGAAAACAACCAACGGCACGTAAACACTTTAATACTAGGTCTGAACACGACCAGTTAGAAAACGTTGACTGCGAAGAACTGCAATCTATGAAATGAAAAACACAAATCCAATCGCATAAGGTGCAATTTCTTGTGAAATTTGAAGCAATAGTTGAAATTGCAATGCTGGAAAATGATTTGTGCGGATGGACGTAATAACCATCGGCGCTGAGGGGACGCCAGAATAATTGGTTATCATATGCTATTGAGTGTTTAAGTTTTTCCTTTTTGTGCGCCCGTACAAAGCCCAGCGAAATACCTATCCTTAATTCGATTAACATGGCAACACCTGTACCTCGGTTCTTGGTCAATGCGCGGAATCGATATCATTCGAAACTCGGGTCAACCATCTTCCATTCGGAAGCTATCCCGCATTCCGATACTACGGTGTTCACTATATAAAGCTAATCCTGTTCAAATAATTTGCTAAAAATAAACTTGACTTTGACATTACTTCCCAAAGTTCACAAACACAAATTATTTATTCTATTTTGATAATTTTTCTGCCTGCACAAATCTAACTCAATTATCAGTAGATAAATTGTCAGATTTAAATTGGCATGTATCTTTAAACTACTGATGAATAAAATTGAATTTGGCTATATTAATCATCCCAGTTCTGATCATCGACTAGTGACTAGTAGCTATCGCAACAGAGTAATAGCATAATTGACTACGTCAAAAACTCATATACTCCATTTCGATTACCAGACTCCGAGAATTTTCTACACTTGGGTCGAATTGCATGCCATCGATGCAAATTCCTGGCGCGGCAGTAAACGAAAGTTCACTCCGCCCGCCACAAAATCAACCGCGAGTACTCACCACTTTTGTTGCTTGCTATTGTCAATGCGCACCCTGCTTCGCCTTTACTTGTGGCCAGCAGACACAGCTAGGGAACTGGTGAGCCCGCGATATTGCGCAGCAATTTCAAGTTGAAAGGCCACTGAATATTTATCAATCTCGACCCTTACACACCCAAGCGAGTGACGCGACTATCAACCCAAGTGAATGCCGGGACTGTGCCAGTCAACTCAGAGAGAAAATAGTATCCGCTATAGACCACTCACCAATGGGACACAGAAGTGGCGGCATTAGTTTTTGAATAAAACACGAATCGGAGGAAATCGATCTGGATATAGAATCAAGAGATATTCCGCCGAGAGAACAAAAACACACTAGGGCTAAGTGGCGCCGCTGCACACTTCGCAATTGAACTATTCCCACGGCAGATAGAAAATCGCGCTGGCATGGAAACACCTTATCTATTCGCACACGCGAAGAACGATAGTCAAACTATCAACCCCAATAATTCAATCACGAAACCATAAACCAGGCCTATTTGTGATGCTGCACACGAAAATTCGTGAGGGCTGGCCGCTACTGCTAAGACTGGCGCGGATCCTGATTGATCAGACCTGAAGTTGTCCATAGTACGCGGGTATAACTCTCGTATCGATTATCGATAATTTAGCCGCCCCTCTCGCCAGTAAATTGACTCCATTTTTACTCTACCACGCGGCGGTTTATCGATTAGCGAAGGAAGTTGTTGGTACTCGCACTGAGGTATTCTAGATGTACAGACTATTAGCTCAACATACAAGGAGCATTCACTACAAGACTGCCTTTCCCATTGCACTGGTATTCGTATTGATATTGGCAGTCCTGCTGCCGGCACGGAACAGCCTGGCTGTAGTATCACCCGGACCTATCCTGGTAGATGACACGGGGGCAATAATTCAACCACCAGGAATAGACCGAAACAAAAACGTCCGGGAAATATTAATCAAATTCAAGCGCGGTGTTGGCGATTCAGCCCGGCGTAGTGCCCTGCAGGGCATTGCGGGCAACCGACGTGATTTTGGCAAACCGAGTACTGCATCGAAAGGCGCACGCGCCTTGGAAGTGCTGGACCAACTCAGTCACGCAAAACTTGCTGACAATGTCAGACTCAGCGATGCTCTGGTACGCCTTCGAGCAAATCCCAACGTCCTCTATGCGGAACCAAATTACGAAGTCCATGCATTGACAACTCCGAACGACACACAGTTCGGTGACTTGTGGGGATTGTATAATCTAAGTCAAACGGGCGGAACCATCGGTGCAGATATCCGAGCCAAAGCTGCCTGGGATACAACCACCGGGAGCGCCGACGTCGTTGTCGCCGTTATCGATACTGGCATTGACTACATTACAGCCTCTTCTTCGCGCATTCACTAACAGTACATCTGCTTTGTATGATGACGGCGTAAACAAAGCATTGATCAATGCTATTGCTCAGGTGCAGGCATCTAAAACTGTCGAAAGACTGTTCACTCAGGCAGAAACAATAATCGAGCGTATGCCGCTTGTTGTGGCTGTACAGGAAGTTGTGAAAATCTCATGTCACGGACCGACAATACCCATACTTCCGAGTCTGGATCAGTACAGCGTTCAAGTTGTGCCTGAATTGAACAACGCCTGCGACAACATCCTTCCAGAACCGCTCGATCATCTGTATTTAACGGAGTCTATCTTGAAGCAGGTGGGTTATCAGGTTGCCGGAATCGTCGAAAACAGTCAGGTTACCGTGCCTATTGATATCAACAACGATACTCAGCCTGATGCATTGATCACACTGCTGGATCGCGATGTACTGTTTACCCGCTTCGATATTGACGCTGCACCGGTAACATTTAATTGTGTGATAACAAGTGGAGATGGATGTAATTATGTCAGCGGTTACAGCGCAGCGCCATCGCCCGATGAAAACAGGCTTGCACGGGGATATGTTGGCATTGATTTTAATTTTAATGGCAAGCAATGGACGGTTATCAACACGCATTTGGAGGTGCCAGGACTTCCTTCTCCAGAGGAACCTGTCCAGATCCTTCAGGCACAGGAACTGATTGGAAGCATTATTCTGAATTCGAATTGGGATACGGATGGCCCTGATGTAACCATCGTCACTGGAGATTTTAATTCGACCCCGGAAAGCGAATTCCTTATCCCGTTTGACGATACGCCGGTCAACGTCAGCCCGTATGCACAGTTGGTTAGTGCCGGGTTTGTTGACCTGTGGCCCCTGCGACCCGGTCGCTCTCCCGGGTACACGTGTTGCCAGAAATCCAACCTTGCAAATGAGGAGTCCCTGCTCGATAGCAGAATAGACCTGGTGCTAGCTTTAGGCAAAATCAGCCGTGTGAAGGCCAATGGATTGAACAACACCCCACTCGACAAAACGCTGCCAAGTTTGCTATGGCCTTCTGACCATGCCGGTGTTTATGTTGAACTCAGAGAAAAGCACAAGCCCAAGAGGGACTGAGCGCGATAAACCAAAACGGTCAGACCGAAACAGGATCGGCAATGGGGTCGGGGCGGATCAAGCTATCATATCGAAACACCGTTAAATATCACGCACATGTCCTCGGCATGCAACCCTCATTCCGCTGCATCGTTGCCGAAATCGTAAATATCAAATTTAGGGAGCAACCGATTTAAGTGTAGCTCGCTTGTATTAGAAGCATAGCAATCTTTATATCAACCATGACTAGGAAATCTATGCTCTATCCATCACCGATGCTGGAACTTACAGAGCACTTTGGCTGTCACTCCTGGCCATAACTATCGCTCGACAAAAACCATCTTGACTGGACATCATCCCATACTGTCATTGCGTTACCCGTTCCGTACGCCCGCATATCCGCCAGAGGTCATGATCATTTCAATCCAACAGGGCTTAAGTAGACCCACATTTCTTGGCGCCGCCTTTGCAGCCGCTTCCACCGCCGACTTTAATTATTGAGACCTCTACCCAATTGCTATCGGAATAACCAACTTCATTCAGACTGCGAATGTAGTAGCGGTGCAAACCGGCACTAGCAGCGTCGGTACTAGTGGTGCTATCTGCATCCGGAAAAGCAACGAGCGTAGTTGATCGCCATATCGCCCGTTTCTGGTGCCACGTTTCTCGGTAGACTTGATAGCCGGTTTCGTCTGCAACGTCGCTCCAAGTGAGTATGGCGCTAGCATTTCCATCGTCCGCGATCACTAGATCACTCACCGCCGCTGGAGGCTGTGGATCAATTGGGTTGCTGTCGGTTGTGGCGCTAGCGTGTGCGGACAGTGTTGTCTCGTTGCCAACAGCATCGCGGGCTTTTACTTGCCAGGTATACGTCGTTGCGGCATCCAGGTTGGTGGCGGTGTAGTTTGGACTATTGAGCCAACCACTATTGCCCGCCGTTGCACTGGTAAAGAAATATTGGACAGAATCATCTGATTCGTCTGTGGCAATGACTGCTGTCATGGTGACACTGTTGGTGCCATTTGATTCAGGGTTTGAAGCAAACCGCATCGGATTGGGTGTAGGCGCGGTGGTGTCTTCAACCGGCGGCTCAGGGTCTGTAGGTGTGCCCTCTGTCGTTGCACTGGCAAGCGCCGACATTGCTGTCTCGTTGCCTGCTGCATCGCGGGCTTTTACCTGCCAGCTGTATGTGGTCGCCGGTGTCAGTCCGGCTGCTGTGAAATCTGGGCTGGTGAGCCAACCACTATTCCCAAACACATCACTACTAAAGAAGTACTCCACAATGCTGCCGCTGTCGTCGGTAGCCGGTGTAGCAGACATGCTGATACTGGAACTATCATTAGCAAAAGGGGCTGTAACGAACGACATTGGATTAGGGGAAGGTGCAGCGGTGTCTTCAACTGGAGGAGGCTCTGGACTGCCAACCGGGACGAACCCACTGATGAAATATTGGCCTTGGCTGCCATAGTCTGGATACGGACTGGCAGTGTTGCCTACACCAGTTATAGCTAAGTAATAATCGCCGGCTGATAGTGTGGTGGTTATGGTTGCGTTGGTCTCATCGGTTGGATCCGCTCGTAATAGTACATTGCCATCTACATCGTACAACGTAACTTCAATATCAAGGTTAGTGCCACGTCCCCAGCTTGATCGAAGCCATGCCGCCCATGATGGCGTAATTGTGAGATTCACATCGCCCTGTGCGGTTGCGGTAAAGGCAAAATAATCTACATCCTGTTGGCTATTGATAATGCCTTTATTGGCTGGACTGACATTGAAGGGATCAGATTCTGGCGTGCTGCTGGTGACAGTTCCATTAGCATCGAGCAGCAATAGTGTTGCCGCAGCGAAGCTGTCGGCATGGTCGTCGTTACGTACACTCAATTTACTCGCAATGATGCTGATGTCGTCTTGTAAGTTGTTCGCTTTTGCATACTGCCCATTACTCCACTGACTGACATTGTCATTATATCCTGTACCCATGATAGGGCCCCAGGAAATCGCACCACTACCGTGACCTGACTAATACCCGACACTGTTATCTCCATCGGCCGTACCATCGTGCGATAAACCCAAATTATGCCCAGCTTCGTGAGCTGCGGCTTCAGCGATGTAGGGAGGAAAACCGGAGAACTGATTGAAATAAACAAACGCAGGTGAATAATACGGGTAGTTCTCGCCACCGAACGGACTAACATAGGCGACACCACCTGCAGTAGGGGATGGCATAGCGTTACCATTTTCGTCGTAGTTTTCCGTGATTAGTATTCGCCCGATTTTTGGTCCCACAACACCCGGATCTTCGGTTGTTACATCAACATCGAACATGGCAAAATCTTCTGCAATGCGATGCCAAATTTCTGCAATATTATCGAGTTCGCTTGGAGAGTAGGAAACGCTGTTGCCATCCGTGTCGAACGCTTTGGCGTAGAGTGGATCAGCTCGACCATTATTCCATGCAGTTCCGGAAACAACGTGACCATCGACATCCACTATTAACACGGCATTGGCGCCAGGTTTACTATGAAGTGAAAAGGCCTCCACCACAGAAATGCCACTTGGTTCAGTATTTTGGCTAACGCTAGTGGTACTTGTGGTGTGGTCGTGAGAATCCTCATAGTACACGCCGCCTTCGTCATCGATTCGCATGTATTCAACATCAGCTTCAGGAAAGCTGAAGTTATTCAACCAGTTTTCCGCACGTTGTCGCGCTTTGGGGGGTAGTGAATCAAACCTACTTTTAAATTGGCCTGGTGGTAGCTGGTCCAGCGTAAAATGTGAACCAGCGCCGAAATTACGATTGCCATCATTTGCGGCCCAAACACTGTTTACAGTTAATGTGAGCGAAATACAGATGGGTAATATCCAGATTCTGGTCATAGCATACATCTCCAAACAGAAAATCCAACGTCCGGTAAATTGGCGAAGTGCCAAATATCGGTTGTGATAGTCGGTATCGGCGGCGCGTATGGCGATTTTGAAACGGATTGGAATAATATTCTTGGTTTTATACCTAGCAATTCTCTAAGTTTTTGAATAACTCATTAAATAAAAAGGGTTGCTACTCAGAAAATATTGATTCTGGGTGGATTGGGGCTTCCCAACGCAGAAGATACGGTGCCATTGTGTTTCTGTGTTCCGACAGCGATCCACCAAAAAGATAAGTGGCCCGTTCGCCATGGTACATACACCACCAGTGCCGCAGCCAATGGCATCTCCTGCACACTTACTCCGTGACGCTGCGCCACGCGTATGTTGTAACGACCCTTTGATTTCATCTGGGCAAGCATACCGTTCGGTGTTGGCGCCAGATTCATGTGCAGCGTATCTCGCGGTTCGAACCCGTTCAACGCATCTTGCCATCCGGAGACGAACTCTGTAAATCAGCACCATACGCTTATACAGATATTCTCAACGCCAACTTGCACACAGAAAACCTGGGCCAGAGCACCTGTGTTCCACGCGGATTTCAAGCAGGCGGAGAAGCTAGCTGATTTGCTATTAACAAGATTGTCACGTTCTGCAATGGCATTCGGGTAGAACACCATTAGCAGCAGTTTCATGGGCTTAAAAAGTGATTTAAAATGCACAATCAACTGCGAAGATCAGACTGCGTTAACGCTGTTTTTGGGGATTTACAAAATCACTTTATGGTTAATTTAAGCCCGGTTATTGGCAATTATTAAATCATTTCAATCAAGTACGATGGTCCGGCCCAATTGGAACCTCCTGCACTGAAGCACCCAATCTAATCGCGGCCGCGAACACGACAGTCAAACCGCCATTCCCAATAATTCAATTACAAGTTCATAAACTGGCCAATCTTTGTGACGTTGCGCAAGGAATCTATTCAGCGCCA
>JAVJHY010639110.1:0-18075 GCA_035593235.1 Phascolosoma agassizii | reverse complement strand
CCAGCAACCGAGTTGCCCCGGTCGCCGCTGCGCAAGAAAATACGACAAATACCCTCTCGGTTTACGCTTGGTTAAGGACTAGAGCATGTAGTCGACGTGATCACGGCAGATCAACGTCGCTGGGTCGACACGATGTTGGTCGAAGAACTCGGTATGCCGCTAGAAGGGCCTTCGGCCACGAAGGCGGCGATCATGACGCTAATCGCGTTTGTAGTGGTCGGCTTTATTCCGCTGGCCCCGTTTGTGTACGGCTGGCTGGTTCCTGAAACGTTGTTGCGTCCTTATGTGGCAAGCACGCTTTTGACAGGCATCGCGTTTTTCTTGGTCGGAATGGCGAAATCGTGGTTCGTTGACGAATCGTGGATCCGCGCCGGACTCGAAACGCTTCTCATTGGCGGCGGAGCAGCCGGCTTGGCCTATGCCGTCGGTTTGTTTTTAGGCGGGATCGTTGGCTGATCGCCTCACTGCGGCAGGGGAACTGCAAAGTCGCGTAAATTTTGCCACAGAGATCACAGAGGGCACAGAGAACCCCTTGTTTTCTACCCTCCGTGTTCTCTGTGACCTCTGTGACCTCTGTGGCTAATCATTTATTTATTTGTTTGTTTGTTTGTTTATTTGTTTGGTTGGTTGGTTTACGACTTTGCCATTCTCCTACTCACTGCGGGAGCTCGATAATGAATTCAGCTCCCCGATTCGTGCGACCTACCGAAATTTTGCCTTCGTGCGCCTCGACAATGCGCGTAGCGATCGCCATGCCCAAGCCGGTGCCCTTGGTTTTGGTGGTGTAGAACGGCTCGAAAATCCGTTGGCGTTGCTGCTCGTTGAGTCCGGGGCCATTGTCTCGGATTCGCAGTCGCCAGAATGAGCCCGCTTCGGTGTGCATTGGCGAGACTTCAATTTCAATTTGCACAGGATCTTGGCACGCCGACAACGAATTCTCGAACAGATTGCGCAGTACCTGCCCGATGCGGAAACGGTCGAGGTGGCAAAACGGCTCGATGTCCCCCACCGTTTCTTTGAGTTCCGCCTCGCGGCCCCGCCGTGAGCGCGAGGTTGCCCGCCACGCTTCGCGGCAAATGGTGACCAGCGAGATCCGCTCCTTTTCGAGATTTAAGGGCGCAGCGTAGTTCTTCAACTCGTCAAACAGAGCGTCCAAGCCGTCGCTGGCACGCTCGATCGAGTCGAGCTGATTCCCCAACGAGGAATCCTCTTCGCAGTGAAGTCGAGCTGTTTCGACCGCGATTTGAATGCGTTGCAGCGGGTTGCGGCTTTCGTGGGCCAGTCGAGCCATCGCCTCGCCCAAGGCTGCTAGACGCTCTGATTGCACCAAGCGACGATGCGACTCTTTCTGTTCGGTGCGGTCTTGGATGATGCCGGTAAACAATCGGCGATCCGCGAACTGCACTTCGCTGACCGCCAGATGAATTGGAAACTCGTCGCCGTTTTTGCGCCGGCCGATGGCCTCGCGTCCGATGCCGATAATCTTCTTCACGCCGGTTTGTAGATAGTGGGCCAGATACTCGTCGTGTTCCTCCCGAAAGGGCGCGGGCATCAGCAGCGAAATGTTTTCCCCGATGATCTCATCGGCCGAGTAGCCAAATAGCCCCTCTGCGGCGGCGTTGACCGACTCGCAGATGCCGCGCTCGTCGATTGTGATGATTGCTTCGACCGCCGTATCCAAGATCGCCTGCAAGCGCGCTTCGCGTTCGCGATTTTCGTCCTGCGCTGCACTGTGCCCGGGCGTACCGTCGCTGGGTTGAACCATAACATTCTAAGTTTCGACGTGGATTTTTGACTTCAGCAATAACCCATTGGCCGGTTATCGCTGCTCAAGTCTATTCTCGACCCTGTTGGCTCGCTTAGCAAGGCACGACCGTCGGGTCTTGGCGAAAATACTGCCGCACGAATCCGTTACGCTGACCGTCTCGCTCGGTTACTTCGTGATTGGCCCCGCTGATGCCTAAGCGATCGGTCGCCTGTTGCACACAGTAGAGCTTGGAAGCGATCAGCCGAACACGCAAGATTTGCTTGGCAGGTAGCACCTGCACCGCACCACGTCCGACGATGGTGCAGCTACCATCAAAATACTAAGAACCTATCCCAGAACTTCCAACAGAAATAACCACGGAGACACGGAGAACACGGAGAAACACGGAGACACACATTCGGATTAACAATAACGGAATATCTGGTAATTCTACACATTCTTCTCTGTGTTCTCCGTGTCTCCGTGGTTAATTCCTGCTTGTTTTCTATGCACTTTTAATTTTGGGATAGGCTCTAAGTTCGACTTTCGCAGTTTTTAGCCCGCGAATTACGCGAATAAGCGCGAATACGGTTCATTAATCGTGACCGCAAGCTTCTTCGTGATGAAAAAACAGAATTACACGTCCTACATTCGCGTCTATTCGCGTTATTCGCGGGCAATCTTTCCAGGAAAAGTGCGAAAGTCGAACTAAGCGAGCAAAATTACTCGCGGAGCTGCTTGTAACAATTTCAGGTTGAGTGACAACACCTCACTGATCCGCAAGCCCCCTATGCCAAGCGTGCCAAACCGTGTCGCACAGTGTGCGATCCCGCGCAGTCGGTGGCACCGCGCGTAGAGCCGACAGGCCAATTTCCAGCGAACAGCTTGGGCGAGTAATTGGCACGTCACTTGCACTTGTTAAACGCAGGAAGTGCGAGAGGCACTTCGACGGCTATCCCCCTCTCACGTGAATTGTTCCCCCCACAAATAGGAGCAAGTCATGAAACTCAAGAAAATTTTACTGCCCGTTGATTTTTCTCACTCGAGCGATGCCGCGATAAGCTTTGCCTCCTCGCTGGCGGCCGATTCCAAGGCGTCGCTGACCCTGCTGCACATCGGCGAAAATTCGCCGGCGTATCTGGCAGGGTACGGCGGATTCTCTTACACGCCCGAGTTCCACAAAAAGGTCGTCAAAGAAAATCAAACGTTACTTGAGCGGATCAAGCCGACAATTCCAGGCGTCGCGTACGAGCATCAGTATCTTGACGGCAATCCTGCCGAAGAGATTCTGAACTTCGCCGAACGCGAGAATGTCGACTTGATCGTCATCGGATCGCACGGTCGAACTGGCCTCTCGCGTCTGTTGCTCGGAAGCGTCGCCGAGGCGGTCGTGCGCAGAGCCAAGTGCCCTGTGCTAACCGTTAAGCAACCGACGGAGGACGCTGGGTCAGAGGCAAAGGCAAAGGCAGAGAAAACTGTTGCAGAACGCAAAGAGCATCACGAGCCAAGGACAAGGTTCAGTTTGCACTAGTGCGTTTTTCACTTGAGCGCCCCGTCCCACCGGAGACGGTGGGACAATTTAGCTTGACTCACAGAGCCGAAAGCGAGCCCACCATGAAAGCCGCCGCTGAACAACTTCGATTGGTCCATGTTGCCGATATCATGAGCCGCGAGGTCGTCACGATCTCGGCCAATGCCGATATGTCTGCTGCGGCGCGACTCTTGTTCGAGCACAGCATTAGCGGCGCACCAGTCGTTGACGAGCGCGGCAAGTGTGTCGGCGTCATTAGCTTGACCGACTTTGCTCGCCGAGATCATTTGCACGGCAACGAAGACGATTTGACCCCGATTGCCGACGAGTTTGTGTTGGAGCGCGATGTGCATTCCGGTACCGTGCATATCGAACGTGAAGTCGAGGGTTACGTGCGACAATACATGAGCGTCGCCGTACAAAGCATCGAGGCCGAGCAAACGCTCATCGACGCCGCCCGATATATGCACAGTGAAAAAATCCATCGACTCATCGTCCTCGACGAAGCCTCCTGCCCGGTCGGCGTAATTTCCACGCTCGATCTCCTGGGGGCCATCGTCGAAATCGCAGAGGAGTAATCAGCCCACTAGCCCACGATGAAAAGGAGAGAACCACGAAAAAGACGAAATACACGAAAGAAAGAGAGGAAAATACCTTTTTGCTCATACTTTCTTGCCCGTGGGCTGTCGTAAAGTCTTTCCAACCGTTTAGATCATTATCTTTCGTGTATTTCGTTTGTTTCGTGGTTCCTCACAGAGGGTTTTTAGTTTGAGTAGTTAGTATCAACGTGCCAAACCATAAGCATAGATCGGAGCAAAAAATGAGTTGGTTCAATGGAAAGAAAATTCTCGTGCCGCTTGATTTCAGCGACGAGTCACGTCAGGCGGTTGATACTGCACTCGAAATTGCAGCCAACGCAGCGGATGTCCATGTCATTCACGTGGCCTCCGACTTGGCGGCCTCGTCGCCTGAGGTGATCTGGGAGGTTCACACCGACGAAATCCGCAGCGAGAACATCAAAAAGGCCTTTCAAAAAGAGTTCGCCGCCGAGAAGTATCGCGACCTCCAGTTCCTCGTCGCCTTCGGAGATCCCGGACACGGCATCGCCGACTACGCCCAGCAGACTGCCACCGACCTGATCGTAATGCCCTCCCACGGTCGAACCGGCCTCAAACGTATGTTAATCGGCTCGGTCACCGAGCGGGTCATTCGTTTGGCACATTGCCCGGTGTTGGTGTTGCGGCAGTAGGGTGGTAACACCTATCCCTCCGGCTTCGCGACTCGTTCCCAGGCTCTCGCCTGGTAACGCCCTGTCCCCGAGGCTCCTGCCTCGCGAACACTCGAATCCAAGGCCATCGCCAATTTGTTCACAAGCTCGCCCCAAGGTCTCCAAGAATCCATCTGCTATAGGCTATAGGTGAGTTGCGCCGTAGGAGAGTGAGGCAGAGCCTCAAGGGCAGTGCGTTCCTAGGCGGGAGCCTGGGAACGAGTAAAACTTTTATTTCTGTATCGCCTACCGATCCACCATATTCCCGTCCGCCATTTCGATCAAATGTCGCAGCCTCTGCGGGTCGACATCCTCGGACATCGTGTGGATACTCCCATCGCAAAAGGCGACATGAAAAACACCCTTAAAGAACCCGCCGAGCTTCGGCAAAGGCTTATCAGGCGCATAGGGGATATCCTCAGGCTTCGTCCAAGGGATATCGCGTTTCGCTTCGACGAGGAGGAGTGTATTCGACGTGCCATCGGTGATCTGTTCTATCTTGGTACCTTTCTTTCCAGTAAACACTGTCTCCGGGCCAACCAGCGCAAAGTAGGCGGTGTTTGACGATGGATCAGTTGGAGAAGCAAAAGCCGCCACCACAAATTCGGCGACTTTTAGATTGCTTTCGCTGTCCCAAGGTTCGTCTAAACGGTATTCAGCGTACAGGTTATTGTGTTCCATGTAAGGAAGAATGGCGACCCGCCAACTGTACGGCGTTCCCGTTTTTTTGTCATATAGCACCGCCGACGGGAAGTGGCCATGCTTGTCATGGTAATTGTGAAATGCCAACGCGATTTGCTTGAGGTTGTTTGCACTCTGCACACGTTTATGTGCCACACCAGCCGCTTGAAGCTGCGGCACCACGGCCCGAAGAATCGTCGACGCATCGCCCAACGGCGCAGTCAGCCTTACTATGTGACTCTCACTGGTAATTTTTAAATTTTCAATGATGGTGCTTGCTAAAATGTACAATTCCTTGCTATTTGAAATTATTTCAGCTGATAGTAGTTCGCCCGTTTGACCTTCGAGAGCTTTGATCTGGGAGGTAACGATATTTTTCAACAGCACCAAGGCCGAACGTACCGTTTGCTCGACGGCAGGAACCTGCTCCTGATTTGTACATGCGATTTGGATCGTCAATTCCGGCTCGTCTTGATCGCTGATAGTTACCGTTATCTGATCGGCATCGTTGAGAATGGGTGCAAAAGTCTGGTGAATAAAACCGCCGGGGAACTTGCCTCCCTGCAACTCTCGATAAGCCTTCACATCAACGATCCCAAAAAACGGACCGGTCGCCTGCTCTTGCCACGCGGCGGCTTGAGTTGGCGGCTGGGCGGCTTGGGGATTGTCCATGACTTCGTACAACGCCGGTCTTGGACGACTGAGTAGCGTTTTCTCGTCAGGTGAGTGGAAAGCAATCAGGCCTAGTTGCGGACCCCATGTCCAGTATTCCTGGGCTTCATGCCGCTCAGTCTTCATGGGTCCATAACTTGCTTCAAGAGTTTTCTTGAAATCGATGTCACGGTTCGTTCGGAAGATCGTGAACTCGCTACCAGATCCCGGTACCATGTGTCCCTTTTCATTGAGCTTTGGGATTGGCATTACGAGCGTGCCCTGCTGTAACGCCTCTGAAGGGATGCTGGGACGGCTATACTCACTCAGCAACTCAGCAATCGGTGCGAAGTGCTCAGATTTTGCCATTTCAGCCGGACGAATCGCAAAGAAGCCGATGAATTTTTCTGGGATGTAGGCAAAGTCGTAACCGTCGTTTATTGTCTCCTGGACAACATTGGTTTTCTCCTCCACCGCCTCAGCCGCGATGACCGGCGTCGCGCCGATCGGCCCCGGCGCTCGCAATCCAACCGCAAAAATGCTAATCGCCACTAGCGTCCCAACCACGGCTAGACGGATCTTGCCGCTCGGTTGTTCGGAAGTCGTCGCTTTCGTTCGTTTGAGCATCTCGATTCTCCTGACAAACATGCTACGGGTGGGTAAAAAGGTTTGGGTCGCCCAACTGGGGCGGAGGTGATCGGCACGCAGGGTGAGCGTCGCCAAGCTTTGTAGGTACGTTTCGCGGCCACCGGCAAACTGGGCTGCCGTCGCGTCGGCAGCCAGTTCTTGTTCCAGCCGCAACCGACCAGCGAGCCAGTGAACGAGCGGATGGTAAAAATGCGTCGCCACGATGAACTGAGCCATCAGCCACGTCAAAAAATCGCCGCTGCGAATGTGGGCCATTTCGTGGGCGAGTACCGCGCGAAGCTCTTCTGCTGGCCAATCCCGCCACGCTTCGGGCAACAAAATCACTGGACGACGCCAGCCGAAGGTTGCTGCTGTGCGCAGCTCGATCGATTCTTTGAGTTGCAGGGGGCGGCAAAGCGATAAATCACGGCTGATGGTTGTGGCCAATTGTGCTAAGTGGCTGTCCTCGATTGATTTGCTTTTTCCGTCCAACTGGCGCACAGCGAACCAAGCAATGAGCAATCGGAAAATTCCAATGGCGGCCGTGG
The DNA here is from genome assembly GCA_035593235.1 of Phascolosoma agassizii. Lineage (NCBI taxonomy): Eukaryota > Metazoa > Annelida > Sipuncula > Phascolosomatiformes > Phascolosomatidae > Phascolosoma > Phascolosoma agassizii. The sequence goes on along the minus strand of JAVJHY010639110.1, from coordinate 11,023 downwards.
CCAGAAATAGGGTGGCAACGATCGCCGGCCAGCGCCAGGCGTTACTCGCCGAAGCGATTCGAGATTCGGCGGTTGTTTCCGAAAGCTGCATCTCCGCCCAAACCGCTCGCCAAAAAGAGAGATTCAACGGGCCAGACGCGTCGGGTTGCATAGGCAAATTTGTAGCGACAGGATCAAATTTTGTCTGCGTTAGAACTTTCTCCGGCAAAGCACTTGGATCGGTCAATACATCGACTTTGTCCCTTAGCACCTCAGAAGAAAGCCAACTCGGCCAAGAACCCAACGCAGTAGCCGTCAACAAAAATATCATCGCCAGCGATGCGATCGTCGCCATCCGCCCCGCCGCCCAACCGGTCCTTCTCGCTACAAAATACACGACTGCCCCTGCAACACTCGCGAGCGTAACCTGCAACACGCACCACACCAAAGCAATACCAATCGCATTCATGATCGTTTCTCCTGCAAGATGTCTTCGAGCAACTGCCGTTCTTTTTTCGTCAGTTTTTTGCTTTCGACCAACCGCAATAGCAACGCCTCGCGCGAACCACTAAAAACCTGATCGACGAGGTCGCTGACCAGTCGCGACGAAACGTCCTTGAACGTGCGGCACGCCTGATACACAAAAGGCCGTTGGTCGTTGAGTTGCCGAATGAATTCTTTGTCGACAAGAATCCGTAGCAACGTCGCCACCGTCGTGTACGCCAAGTCGCGCCCTTCGTCAGCCAACCGTTGCCGGACTTCTGCCGCCGTCAGCTCGACGTGATCGTTGGCCATCGCCTTTTCTTTTGGCAGCGCATCTTTTGGTGAGGGCCAAAAAACGTGCATGATTTCCAATTCACGCTCAGTCAACTGTTTTGCTTTCGGTCGGACCACGGGGGAGGCTCCTTTTTTCTTACCGTCGAAACTTTGGTTACGTAGATTTGGTTACATAGTAAAACGATCGAAAACGGATGTCAACATACTTTCTTGCTTTTTGCACCAAGCGAAAATGATTGCAGTCCACCTTGCGTAACCGTCAAACTCACTAGCCATTTGCACAACATTTGAAAATACTACCGTGTTCAGCGAACATCAGCACACGCCAAGGAATATCTGTAAATCACTTCCCTGAAAGGACTTGCGCCGAACGCTAGCGTCTTCGCCCGCTTTGGCACGCCGGCTGCGTTACTGCTAAGCCGTGCGACACACCGCTTGCGGTTTCGCCCACCGGCTGCGTGTTCAGCTCCAAGGCCAAGGGATGTACGGCTTGGGCAACACAGGCCTCTTTTCATGTCTTCTATTCAAATCATCAAAATGGGCACATCTTGCCCACATGTGGGAAAAGGAACACCAATGGTCGCTCCACGTAGAACGAGGAAGATTTTTTGCACGGTTGTTCGGGTCTCAGTAGCCGACGATAACTCCATGCAAGCCAACAACCAACGATTCGACAGTCAACACACCAACCGCCTCAGCGAGATGTTACCGGCTGGCCGCCCCAGCGATTTGCTGCCGTGGGCCGATCCTTACATCGCGCGGCTGGTGACCAAGCTGCAAGACGAAGTTCGCGACGAGCGAACCCAGACACGCATGCGCGACGAGCGAACCCAAACGCGCAAGGTTTCGCGAATCGCCGGAAACTGCCTAGCCGAACTAGAACCACCCCAGACGGGTATGGAACCGTCCAGCACCGACAACGATTGGGACAGGGACGACGAACCGCGCTGGTCGCTCAACGACGAGCAGTAAAACCTGGGTGCCAATATCTATTTGCGAAAGGAATCGTGATGCTGACCTACCTGAGTTGCTGCTTGGCCGTCTACTACGCGCGCAAGTACAAACTGTCATGGCTGATCCCCGTCAAACGTCTGCGCTCAATGGCCGACGCAGCTCAGCCGCAATAAAGAACGAGCCGGTGATGCAAATCAGCGGCTCGTTCGCTTCGTTTTGTGAGGCTAGCTGCCGAGCCAACCGCCAAGCCTCAATTGGCATTGAGCATTCAGCAACCTCCGCTGCAAGATTCGCGGTTTTCTGTTGCTCACGAATAATCTGAGCCAACTCTTTCACAGGCACGGCTCGCGGATTGTTCTGATACGCCGTCGCGATCACCCGATCGAAATGCGGCAACAACACGCGGACGATCCCAGGCACGTCTTTGTCCTTGCTCGTCGCGAGAACGAGAATCCGCTCGTCCGACGTAAAGCTCGTCGTCAGCACGTCGACCAACGCCTCCGCCGACGCGACATTGTGGGCAACATCAAGCACTACCGTCGGCTGACGGCCAAGAATTTCCACCCGTGCCGGCAACGTCAACTCGGCCAAGCCGACACGAATCGCCTCGGGCGAGATCGACCAACCTTGCCGTTGCAACTCGTGGCACGTCGCCACGGCCAGCGCCGCGTTGGCCGCTTGATGCTTGCCCAGCAGTTGCAAAGGCAGCTCCGTCAGCTCGACTTTCTTGTCACAGAATTTTCCGAAAAAGTCGAGCTGGCCTAATTCTTGCTGTCGATCGAGGTAATGCGGCGGACGGTACTCATGCGTAAAATCGTGCCCCGCCTCAATCAACCGGCAACCATGCTGCTGGGAGATTTCGGCGATCACTTGCCGTGGCTCCTCATCGAGTGGCCCACACAACACTGGCACGCCAGGCTTGATAATGCCTGCCTTTTCAGCGGCGATCTGCCCGAGCGTGTTGCCAAGCTGTTTGGTGTGATCAAAACTAATGCTCGTGATGACGGTCACCGCCGGCTGACAAACATTGGTTGAATCGAGCCGACCGCCTAAGCCGACTTCCAAAATCGCCACGTCGACTTTGCGCTGGGAAAAAACCATCAGCGCGATAGCTGTCGTCATCTCAAAATACGTAGGGCTCAACGAACTATCCGAAGAACGGTCTGCCTCTTGATCCATCGCCAATACCGCAGGACGGAGCCGATCGACAAGGCCAACCAACTCGTCGGCCGTGCAAGCCTGTCCGTTGACGGCAAATCGTTCTTCGATGCTTTCCAGGTGTGGTGAGCTAAACAGCCCGACTTCGTAACCCGCCGCGTGCAAAATGCTGCCGACCAGCGCCGAGGTCGAGCCTTTTCCTTTGGTGCCCGCCACATGCACAATCGGCAACCCCGCGTCTGGGTTGCCCAACCGTGTAAGCAACTGCCGCATCCGATCGAGCTTGAGCTGCCGCTGCCCATACGGCAACACCGGCATCCGCTCGTAGTCGATCCGGCCAAGCAAGAATTCAAGCGCTGTGTCGCGTCGCGAATTCGTGATTTTGGAAACACTCGCCATTCTATTTTTCAGATTCCTATAACAATTTATACGCAGTTCAACAAAAGACAGCGCAGCTATCATTTCTTAAGTTAGCCACGGATGGCACGGATCGTCACGGATATCATCCTAAAAAACAAGCATTTAATCTGTGTTGATCCGTGTGATCCGTGGCTCTTTCGTTTTTAATTGACGCGCTGTTTTTAATTCAGATGCGTATTATTCAATTATTGAGGCTTCATTCTTTTTGCACGCGTGCAAAAAACAAAAAATTCGGCAGCAAAAGTCGCTTTTCTCACCAGCGGCCATCCGACCGTAGTCCTTACCAACAAACGACTTATCGAGCTGCGCCAAAATTCGGCAGGTCGAATTAGCGCAAGCAAAAGTCCGAGAGGCCGTGCAAAATTCGCTGCCTACGATCTTTGTGTATTCGGTTGGGAGGAACCGCTAATGAACACTAATGCCCTGGCTGTCAGAGGATTAGCGTTCATTAGTTGCCCAGCCTTTGAGGCATTTTATCTTATATGGTGGCTAATTTCAGCAAGTATTTTTGGCCAGTCGGAGGATTTGGTCACCCGTGCTTGGCCAATCTAGAGCAGATTCGTAATTGCTGTAGCGGGGACGTCTCGTCACCGCGTGTATTGTTCAGGTCTTTTTCGCGCGGCGGCGAGACGCCACCGCTACACGAACTCCAAAAACGCTCTAGTCGGATGCTGTGGAATAATGCTCGATAATTCTTGGACCTCTTCCAAGGCAACACCCCTCTTGGAAAGCGTCAGAAATGGCTGAAAGGATAGACCGCACTGAACGAGCTATCTTGCGCCGGAGTTTCACGCCTCGGCTGGATAGCACAATGTAGGATGGTGCCGCTAGGCCCATCATTTCGTTAGACCCAAAGTTCAACGAATCGATGGGCCGCCGCTTCGCTTTGGCCCATCCTACGGACTATGTCGGTCGGTCGATGGGACTGGACATGAGTTTGACGTGCCCTAATTACCACCACGAACGAATATTGCGGAAACAGTGTCGCCGTTGAGGTAGAACGTGTAGTCATCGTAGACCAACGCATCAACAGAGAACTTGTTAGTCTCGAATCTGGTGCTGTTAGGCTCACCAAAGACTTGGCGTATCGCTTTGGCTGAGGCTCCAACCGCGAGACCATTTTTTAGTCGATAGTCCGCGGAACTGACTGTTATCCCTGTGAGTGTCACACCACGGTCAAATTGGAAATTAAGTCCGCGTTCCGCGAAACGACGACGTGCGTCGGGTGTGTCTTCGCCTAGAATCTCCGCAAGTGTTGACGAGCCAACGACGTAGTCGCCTACGCAGTTGGCAGCAATCGTGTAATTCCGTGTAGAATTCGTCGAAGAATTAGGCGGAGCATCATTGCCCTTTGAGCAGCCAAGGTTTGTGAGTAAGGCTAGTCCGCTCAGTACGAATAATGTCCTCATCTCAATCTTCCTCATTCAAATTGCACGTATCTTAGAATCTTATAAGGTCTGCTGTTCCGAGGCAAATTGTGGGTCTTCTGCCAATGTCCAGCACTCGTCAGTATGACGCGCCATCCCCACCAAAGGTTCCTTCTGAAACTGCTTTTCATCGTTTGACGCGGTTAAGTTTCCACAGAAAACCAGCATTTGTGCCAACGCATTTCAGAAAGGGTACAATTTGCATACTGAAGCCCGTAGGATGGGCTATAGCGCCTGTCGTTTATACACAAGTAAGCCCGGAGGGCTGGTACAACCCTAGCCGGTGGTGTCAACCACCGGATTGAGTTGATAGGAATTCGCAGGCCTGGAGGGCCGACACATTCGCCTCCCTCGTTTTGTGCCGGCCCTCCGGGCCTCAAATTAATGATTGGTCTCGCGTCCGGTGCCTCACGGCACCGGCTAGGGTTATGTCAGCCCTCCGGGCCTAAAACGAATCCGCCCCGACTTGTGTATAAACAACAGGACAGGGTCCCGTGCTACGGAGAAATTAGATAGGCCGGCGCGCTGCGTCGGCTTTTTTTCGGTCGGTAGAAAACCAGATAGAGTCTCATGCCGCCTGCCTCGAACATGAACGAAACGGTCCAAACGTTGCGTGACGAGCTGCGCGACCAGCGTGCGACGATTCGTCGGGCGCACGAGCGCAAGCTCGCTGGCCCGCAGGTTTCGGCTAAGCTGGCTTCGCTCGTCGATCGGGTGGTTCAACGATTGTTCGATGCCACTTTGTCTCAGCTTGATACGAAGCAAGCCAACACGCTTCGCAACGACATTGCGCTGGTGGGGTTGGGCAGCTATGCTCGTCGGCAGTGTTCGCCCTATTCCGACGTTGATCTGATGATCCTGCATCAAAATCAGGAACAAGACGACATTGCTGCTCAGCTTCGACCGCTGACGCAGGGGATTTTTGATATCGGCCTGCAGCTTGGTCACAGTGTGCGGACTTCGGACGAAGCGGTGCAACTGGCACGAAGTGACACGGTAATTTGCACTTCGCTGATCGATGCCCGTTTGTTGATTGGTAATCGAGAATTGTTCGAGACGTTTCGTAGCAGCTTTGAGACCACGCTCCGAAAAAACAGCAAAGCGCTGTGCAGAACGTTTCTCGAAGTACGAGCGACTGAGCGCAACCAGTATGGCGAAACGGTCTACTTGCTCGAACCGCATGTCAAGCGGTCGCGTGGAGGACTTCGCGATCTGAATCTGCTGCGTTGGCTTGGTTTTGCGGAGCATGGCATTTCGGATCCCGATCGTCTGCACTTGGCTGGGGCGTTGTCGAAATTTGATTATCGTCGTTTGCAGTCGGCGCGAGAATTTTTGCTGCGACTTCGCAACGAGATGCACTTTCATGCAGGCTCGGCTCACGATTTGCTGAATCGGGCCGAGCAGTTGCGTCTGGCCGATTGGCTCGGCTATACGCAGAGCAGTGGCATGTTGCCGGTCGAGCATTTTATGCGCGACTACTTCCGGCACTCGAATCACCTTTGGCAGCTTGCGCGGCGGCGTGCGGCCAGTTTTCAGGTCGTGTCGACAATGACGCGAGTGCTTGAGCCGATGTTTGGTCGGAAAGTAGATGACCATTTCCGCGTGGGAATGAAGAATGTTAGTGCGACGCCGGTCGGATTGGCGAAGTTGAAGGAAGATTTGGGCGAGGTGTTGCGACTCGTCGAGCTTTCGGTACGCGAAGAAAAGCACATTGATCACGCGACGTGGTCCGCCTTGATTCTGGCTTCGCCTGAATTTTGTGGAGAAGTATCCGTTCAGGTCCGCCAGCAATTTTACGAGTTGCTTGCTGATTCGAAGACGGTTGGCGAAGTTTTGCGTGTGCTGCACGAGCTTGGCTATCTGGAAAAAATCATTCCCGCAATGAAGCATGTGCGGTGTCTGCTCCAATTCAACCAGTACCACAAATATACGGTCGACGAACACAGTTTGCGGGCCGTTCGTAAGGCGACGGAATTCGCCGAGCGCAAGGATACCTTGGGCGAGGCGTATCGCGAGGTCGCAGACAAACGCGTCTTGCATTTGACGTTGCTCATGCACGATTTTGGCAAGGGTTTTGAGGAAGATCATTGCGAGGTCGGCAAACGCATTGCTGAGGAGACGGGCGAGTTATTGAAGCTCGATGAACAGACGACCAGCGACGTGGCGTTTTTGGTGCATCAACATCTGGCGATGGCACATCTCACGTTTCGCCGCGATACGGGTGACGAGCAGCTGATCGCAAGTTTTGCTCGTGAGGTTGGCAGCGTCGAGCGACTGCGGATGTTGTTTGTGCTGACCTGTGCCGACTTGGCTGCTGTGGGGCCTGGTGTTTTTAACGATTGGAAAGCGGATTTGTTAGCCGATGTTTTTGCGAGGTCGGCTGCCTGTTTTCAAGAAGATGACGAGACATCGCCAGAGAGTAAGCTGGCAGCGCATCGCGATGCAATTTTGCGAGAATTGTCTGCGAACGAGCGAAGCGACTCGTGGTTTATTCGCCAAGTTGAAATGCTGCCAGTGAGTTTTTTGGCCGGTAGCAAAGTGACCGACGCGACGACGACTTTGCAACGTTTCCATGCACTGGCCGATCGCGCAGCCGAGGCGTGGTGCGTCTATTTGCCCGAGACCAAGACGCTTGAATTTACCGCCGGAGTCAGCCAAGGCTCGGGACGCGGAGGGTTTTCGAGCATGGCGGGGGCGCTATCCAGCGCGGGGATGCAAATTCACGCGGCGGGAACCAACCTGCTTGCTGAAGGCTTGTTGATGTTGCGTTACGTCGTCACCGATCCGACCAGTCCTCAGGGCACGACCCAACTGCGGCAAGAGGAAATCTGTCGGACGTTGGTCGCCTCGGTCGATTCCGACGAACCGCCAAAATTCCCCACTGTCTGGGGAGCCGATCAAGCAGAGGCGTCGATTCAGCTTTCGGCGCTGCCCAACGAGGTGCGGATCGATACCGAGCTGTCGGACGATTTTACGATCGTCGAAGTGTTTACATTCGACCGCCGCGGCCTGCTCTACAAATTGGCGCGCAAGCTGCACAACCTCAAGCTCGTTATCTCACACGCCAAAATCGGAACCTATCTCGACCAAGTCGTCGACGTATTTTATGTGACCGATCGAGACCGGCGGAAAGTGACCGATGGGACGCGGCTTGACGAGTTGCGTGAGGAGCTGCTGGAGGTGATTCGTTTGAAGAAATAAGAGCGTGATAGCATTGGGATGAACAGAAGAATAGGACGCGGATGAACGCAGATTTTACGGATTTACGCAGATGAAAAAAGTCAGAACAATCTGCGTTTATCTGCCCAATCCGCGTTCATCCGCGTCCTATTCTTCTTGTTTATTGATAGAGGATCAAACGTTCAGCTTCACCGACGCTTTGTCGGCGACGTTGACCCAGACATGCACGTGTGGCGCGCCGCGGTAGTGCCAAACGAACGAGGGGCCTTCGAGTCGCCAGTTGTCCCAGGTGTGGTCTTTGCCGATGTCGCCTTGCTCGTAAAACGCTAGGTGGCAGGCGTCTAGGCCGCCTTGTTTTTTCAGACAGGCGGTTACTTCGTCGCGGTCGCTTTGGCGGTAGGGCTCGACGAGCTTGCGCAGGACTTCTTGGACGCGCTCGCGCTGGTCGGCGGAGAATTCGGTGAGTGGAATGCCTTGGAATTGTCCCTCGTGGCCACGAAATCCGACTTGCGATTCGCGAGGCAGGCCTTGTTTGACGAGCGCCAATTTTTGTTGCTTACCGTCCAATGCTTGATATAGCTTGTTCGCCTCGACCGCCTGTGGCCAAAAGACATTGCCGGGATGGGCAGGGCCTTCGTCATCGCCATCGGCCGCGTGGCCGTAGAAAATCGGTCCGCCGAACGCGACGTGTTCGGCCGTGTTGCCATCGCAACGGACGGTCAGGTGCCGGCCGGTGAAGACGAATTCAAACTCTTTGCTGCCCGGTTGGCCGAAAATGGCGATGCTGTTCGCCTCGCCAAAACCGTCCGAGTCGTCGTCGAGCTGCTGGTCGATGCGCGCGTGCCACTCGGGCTCGAACAGCCCCTCGAAAATACCACGGACGAGGGCCCGTTGATCGGGCGAATAGAAATCGTCGTTAATGGCGGGATCGGTGATGTTCCAGTTCGCCGCGATGCGCGAACGCAGCAGTCCTCGCTCCGGGTCTTGATGTCCCCAGCCGAAACAGATAGTTTCGCGTTGCCCCGGCGAGAGCGATTCGTAGAGCACCTTGACGAGCGACTCCGCTGAAGCGGGATGAACGGTAGTCGGCTCGACGGCCAGTGTTTGGAGCGTCGGCAGGCAACCGGCAACACCCACTACCAAGGCCGTCTTGCCAGCTTGCTCCAAAAAAGTACGTCGGGCAACAGGGCTGTCTACCTGGTTGATTGTTTTTTGCTCATCGTTTGGCATCGGGAGGCTCCTCGAAAGGTTGTCAGGAAGCGGTTGCGTGGCTTGCATTAGAGCCTGCCTGCCCATGATTTGCAAATATCGATCGTGTTTCGGTACGAGTCGCTATTGGTATTTCTCCGCGTAACACTAAACTTACAGATATTAAAGTGCCCCCCTGTCATCTGCATTCAACCTAATTTCGCATCATGTCCTCAGAGCCCAGCAACTCCTCCGAGTCCAACAGCCCGATTGCCGACGATCAGTATCCTCAGATCGATGCCAAAGAGACCGATCGGCAGTTGTCAAAATATTTTTCCAATAATTCCGATCGGTACGTCGATTTTGCTCCCCTCGGCCAAGGGGGCTCTGCTGTGTTGCAGACGTGTCGCGACAAAAATTTGGGTCGGACCGTGGTGATGAAAGTTTTGCACAAGCAGTTGGCCAAACACGAGCACATTCGGGCTCGATTTCTGCGCGAAGCCCGCGTGACGGCCCAACTGCAACATCCCAACACGGTGCCCGTCTATGAAGTTGGCTTCAACCTTCAAGGCCAACTTTTTTTCACGATGAAAAGTGTCGAAGGCGAAACGCTTCGCGACATTCTTGAACACCAAGTTTTGGGCGAGGCGAGCGCGATCGAAACGTACAACCTCGATCGAATGTTGGGAATCCTCATCCAGGTATGCAACGCGTTGGCTTATGCCCATGCCCATGGGGTCGTGCATCGCGACGTGAAACCAGAAAACATTCTCATTGGCACCTTTGGCGAGGTGATGCTGCTCGATTGGGGCGTGGCCAAAGTTTGGGCGATGGACGACGAAGACGAACAGGCAAATGTCGTTTACCAAGAACTCACCGACGTCGGCCAACGCCCCGGCACGCCACTGTACATGTCTCCCGAGCAAGTGCGTAGCGGAGGGGAAATCGATGCCCGCACCGACATCTACAGCATCGGCGTCGTGCTTTACGAAATTTTGACGCTCAAAGAGCCACTTCGAGGCAAACGGATCCACGAGACTTTTGAAATGATCGTCAAAGAAGTCCCAATCCCGCCCGAGCAACGTACGCCGCAGCGGCAGATCCCACGCCTGCTAGCCGCCATCGCGATGAAAGCGTTGAAGAAGGATCCGAAAGATCGCTTTCAAACGATGCCAGAAATGATCGACGCCCTACGCGAGTTCCGCAGTCGAGCGTTTCAATCGTTGACGGGACACTAGACGAAGTTCCTGCACCAGAAGCTGGGGTTGCTGCTGGTTTTTGCCAGCAATTTCAATCTGCAGCTAGAGCCATCTCTTTGCCACGGCGGCGTTTGCCAAGATAGGCAAAAAGATAGAGCAGGAAACTGCTAACATCTAACATCTAACATAAGGAACAGAAATTAGCAGGTGCATGGCCACGACTATAAATGCTTCCTCATCAGCGTACAAAACCTTGAATAGCATGGGGCCGGTGTAGAGTGGGGTAAGGGAGGTGAAGCAACCTGCACCTGCTAGCAGGAGACCCGCTGGAACCGCCCATGTTTTTTTTTGTACGGTCTGTTTTCCGATGAATATCAACGGTAGCAAAATCGTCGAGGCGGCAATCGAGAGGTCTCTGATGATTTCGAAGTAGTCGGCATCGCTCATTGATTTCCGTAGAGTTGCTGCTAGCAATCCTGCCAGCAGCCAAACGACAAAGACAAGCTGACTCCAGATAGTAAACCAACCGGCATCCGCTGCGTCGATAACATGATCGAAGGGTTCGCCACACTAATCTCAGATTTGAGTAATGCATAAGCCCAATTTTTCTGCGCTTGCGGTTGACCTATACGGCTTGCTATGCCGTGTACGTTTGTCAGGATAGACTTAGAACCTATCCCAGAACTTCCAACAGAAATAACCACGGAGACACGGAGAACACGGAGAAACACATTCGGATTA
>JAVJHY010638069.1:0-18084 GCA_035593235.1 Phascolosoma agassizii | reverse complement strand
TGGAATCATTTTTCAATTAAGTATAAAGTTATGCTAAAGAACCGAACCATCCTTTTTATAAATCTAGTAAAGGTGTTTTGGAACAAATTAATCAGTTTCCTGAATTGCGAACGGGCATCGAAGATTTTAGTCAAATGGATAAATATGAGGCCGTTTTAAAAATGCTGTTTAAACCACTATTTCCTGACCTATTGCAGTCGAATGAAATTAAAGCGGTGTCTTTGCCTTTTATTTATAAAGCGTTTTTGCCAACTAAGCGTTTTGAAAACATTATAGCCAATGCAGGCTCAGATTATAATTTAAGCATTAACGGTTATAATATAGAAAGGGCTTATTTATATGCTTGTTCTTATATTTTGGCGAAGTATTATGGACAACCAATCTTAAAACTCAATCGCCCAATTTACATAGATATTCCCAATCAGAATACAGGGCAATTGCATCATTATCGCCTAATGTTCAATGCTGATAATATTGAGGTAATTAAAACCGATAAAGCTCCAGATCTTACTCAAAAAGATATTGATGAATTATTGACGAATGGAGATGATAGGGCTTTATGGAAAGAAAAGTTTCCACCTAATAGTTATATTTTGAAAGGCTTTGGTATTATTAATCTATTTGATACGACCCCTGATGTCATAATTTCTAAGACTCGGACTCTATTTCTGAGAAAAGATAATAAGGTTTTTACTGATTTTCAACAAAATTTAAGAGATTTATTTGGCATTAAAGATTTAAGGGTTGGTATTTCGGTCTATAACACTTGCAAGAAGAAAACTTTGGGTTCTTTTTTTAATAAAGAAATTAAGAGTCTTTTTTTAGAAGAAGGAGAAGAATTAGATTATCGTATGCTTTTTTGTGATGGTATTCATTCCTGTGTGCTGTTTAATGCAGAAATGTCTGCGATTCCTGATGTTGACCTATATGGAAAACACACAAAGCAGAATGCTTTTTATAAAAGATTAAAGAGGCAATAGCATGGCTGCGTCAATAGTGACTAAGGAACAGGTTTTTAACTTTTGCGATGAAATTCAGGAAGGCGGGGAAACCCCAACGATTACCTTGCTGTATCCGCGCTTTAATAATCGCGGCGTCTACAGAGGGTTGGCAAGCAAATCTGAAAAATCCGCCGTTCATAAGGTTAACTAGTTAAAAGCGAGCTTGTTAAGTATTCATATCAGAGTATTACGAGATTATTAGATTTACCAGATTCGTGTAAAAATACAGGCTAAAAACGGTGACGGTCTTTCTTTGCCAATTTCCTTGTCTTGATAAAATGGTGAAGAGTTGTTGGTGAAATCTCCATAATCTTTGCTATAGACGCTTTAGAGACATCCTTCTGCAGTAGCATTACTATTTCATCCTTTCTCCCGTCAAGTTTAGACTTTCCGAGAGTCCCTTTTGGCCGACCAAGAAGTTTCCCTTTCTCCCGTGCTGCTGCAAGCCCCTCCTTCGTTCGTTCCGATATCAGATCACGTTCAATCTCAGCAAAAAGTCCAAAGAGGGCGATCATGACCTTGGTCTGCATAGTGGACCCGCGGGGGTATTTGAACAGGATGTTACGGTTTGGGGTCTGAGTTGAGGCTTCAAACCGTAACATTTTGCATGAAATTCCCCTGTTTTTCTATCTCGTCGATGAAGTAGGTTCCGTTTGGTAGAACGTGTTTGTAGGGTAGCAGCGAGATATGCGATAGCGTCTCATCGTCGATGGTTTCTCCTTGTTTGCGTAAGTTTTTTACGATGTCGTCGATTTTTATGGTGTTCCAGTAGAGCACGGCATTGGAGACGAGACTGAGGCAACTAGCCTTGTTCATGACTTCTTCGTAGTCGCCGGTAGTGAACTCCCCCTGATCTGCGAAGAAAATACGCCGAGGCAGCTTGTGGCGATACTCACCTTTGTTGAGTTGTAGTTGTACCGTTCGTCTCAACTCTGGATCGGTGATATAGCGCAGGATGTATTCTGTTTTGATGATGCGTCCCAGATTCGTAAACGCCTTGGACTGCCGATCCGACGGATAGCTGTTGGTCAGGCGTTGAACAATGACGTGTGCAGGTGCGGTTCGATATTTCAGTGATATCACCACATGCATAATGGCCTCCCACTGTTCTTCTATGATATCCAGATCGACGGTCTTGTTGAGCAATGGCATGAAGTCCCCATAATCAATGTTCCTATCTTTATTCACCCGGTAGAGTTGCTGATCCTTCAAATCACGGATGCGGGGCATAAAATAGAATCCCAGAAGGTGGCACAGCGCAAAGATAATCTCGGTATAGCCGTGGGTATCGGTGGTGTGCGCCCGAATATTCAACAAGGTATTGTTTTCCAGTAGTCCATCCAGGACATACAGCGCTTCACGCGGACTGCACGAGATAATTTTGGTGCTGTAGACAGAATACTGGTCGGAAACATGGGTGTAGATGCCGATGGCCTTTTCGTAATACCCATAATATCGCGGATAGTAGGAAGCTAGCAGGCTGCTTGCTCTGATTTTGAACCTCTGCGCATCAGATGATGAAATTTCCCCACTGCCATTCATGGCGCTCAACGGCAGTTTATGGTGCTCATTGACGATTTCAGTACTGGCGGTTTTGATGGTTTCTTCCCTGACATAATGGTTTAATATGTGACGGAGCATATCGACGCTCACCCCTTGTACACTGACGCTCATGGCAACCGGTCCGAGGTTGGTTGCCTGGGAGATGACCGCTGCCATGAGGGTTTTGTAGAAATGCTTCGGTCTGGCCTGGTGCTCCTGAACGGGAACAAAATACCGAGTAAACTGCGTGTGTTGATCGACCTCCATCAATAATCGCTCGATCCGAACCGGAGGTATGCTGGCGTCGATGAGTTTCTGCAATCTGGTGACAGAGGCAGGCAAGGTGATTTTATCGTAGCGTTTCAGTTTTAATTTTCCGTCCTTTATGGCGGCAAATTCATCGGTTTTGAACCGCTCTTTGGCATCAGCGACAGATTGAACGAATTGCTGTGTGAATGATGCTTTTACTTGTGTGGTTCGTGGCTGTCTCAGTTCTTCGTATGCATCATCCTGCACTTCCTGCAAGCGGGCCTCAGAGAGCATCATATCCCAGAAAGACACATGGCTTTTGCTTTGCGGTAGATAGAGGTCACCGGAGCGCAGTGCGTCCTTCATCGCCAGAGCCAGCCCCATTTCCCAGGCGTTCCGATTAATCTTGCTCTGGGAGTCTCTGAGAGCTTTTCGTAATTCCCTGGGAACGAACGTTGTCGGTATATCTTGCGGCAATGTCTTCAATATGCCGGAATCCAGATCCCTAACCATCTGGATGGCCTGCAGAAGAGGCTCACTACCCGGTGCTGTGCTGAAAGGAAGATGAATAAATTCCGCAAAATATTTGCGCATGCTCGGATAACGTACCAGAAGTGAATCCCCGTACCCACGCTCTTCGATCCGTTTGAACTTGCGCAAATCGTCCAGACATTTACGCAGTGTGGTCTCATCGAGCTGTCTCCATAGTGCTTTTCTTGTGAATGAGCGATCTTCCGGCCAGTCCAGCAAGATGTCTGTCGTCTCGATGATCGTATCGACAGCCTTTTTGTGACGCTTTCGAAAGTCTTTATGCTTTGTCTCATAAGCGTTCCTGGCCTTCCTACACATTTCCGTAACATATTGGTCATGCATCGTCACCAAGAGATCCAATAGAATTTTGCGCGTCTCCAGGAGAAAGCCAATCATCACTGCATGGCGCTTTTGTTCGCCAAACTTCCTAATATCCTTGGAACTATAGCGCTTGGCAAGGTTGAAGAGGTAATTTGCAAAGGCTGGGTCCAGTATGGGTGTCTCAAACCTTTCAATCCCTGTTTCATCCAAAGCTTGATATCGCTTGAGGTAGGATTGTATGGAAGAAATGGAGGCTGCTGGCGGGTATTCTTTTAATTGATAGAAGTGCGATCGTTGTTCACCTTCCGGTACGACAAGCAACTGCTCGATAGACCAGCGCAAATCAGGGGAAAGCTGCTGATAGATATTTTCGAAAATGCCCGCATGCACCTCGGAGCATACATGAATAATAAGCCTTTCGAGGACAGACGGCCCAGGCAATAATATCTGGTTGTTCAGTAGGTGACTCTCTGCTTGCTGAAACAACGTATCCGGCATCAGTCCTTTTTCAGCCTGCTCCTTGATCCAGTCTTGCAATTCGGTCTGGACAACGTCATCAAATCTGCGAAACCCCAAATAGTCCAAAATGTTTTTGCGGTGCTCCGCCTGTGTTGCCCTGCGATGAGTCGTTTCGATGTTCAGAGACGGCTGGAGACTAAGTTGGCTGCAAATATAGCTGGTGACCTTGGGTGAGAGATCATTCACATCACTCAAGAATCTACCATACAAACGTACTGCGGAAAGCTGAATGGCGATGAACAGACGGTAGTTGCTGCTGTATCTGGTAATTTCCTGCCTGTCTTGCTCTGAAAGCGTCCAGTCCCTTGTCACTTCTTCATCAGAGCATTCTTGAGGAAGAGAAATCGGCTGGTAACGCCTGCGGTTCGAAAGGAATTTTTCTTCTCTACTCATGAGAGCATTTTTTGTCTATCAATTTATAAGTTAATAGACAAATTTTACTCTAAATCACTGATTTTCCGGAGATACCAAACTCAGATTCGTCACTTTTGGGGGTTCTTTTGCAAACCCCCTTACGGGACCGAGTGGAGCGAACGTTTGTGGGAGGATAAATTCAAGCGGCTGTTGATGCGGTTTGAGCATCTCCAACGTCGGCACTACGCAATGAAGTTAATGACTTACACCCTCATCAATTTGAGGCGATTCTATGTGACTTAAAACCCACAAAAAGTTCGTGCTTAGAGATCTCGCGACCGAGAAAGTGTCGCCGCAGCAATTTTCTTTGCCAGCGCATCCGCTTTTTTACGTACATGACGAGTATTGATCGTGCGCACTTTACCTCCGCGCATCAAAATCTTGCCACTAACGATAACCGTTTCGACATCGTCAGAGTTTGCGGAATACACGAGATGAGAAATCACGTTGTAGAGTGGCGTTAGACGCGGTGATTCGTCAAGTTGGACTTGAATCAAGTCGGCCCGCCGGCCGACGGTGATCGCACCGATCTCATCACCGAGACCGATCGCCTCTGCCCCACCTAAGGTGGCCATATGCAGAACCGTTTGGGCGGACATCGTCGTTGGATCAAGTTGATTGCCTTTGTGAATCAAAGCGGCAAGATGCATTTCCTCCCACATGTCGAGATCGTTATTGGAAGCGGCGCCGTCGGTCCCCAGGCCCATTTTCACGCCAGCCGCCAACATCTCCGGAACGGGTGAAATACCTGACGCTAGTTTTAAGTTGGACGTGGGGTTGTGAATCACCCCAGTGCCTCGTTGCGCCAGCAATTGAATCTCCTTCGGGCTGGGCCAGACCATATGAGCCGCAATAATGCGAGACTGAAGAAAATCTAACGAATCCAGATGTTGAACCGGTGGATTGCCGTAGGTCGTCGTCGTAAAATCAACCTCTGCCAACGTTTCGGCGACGTGGATGCTGATCGGAACGTCAAGCGCCTCGGCCATTTTAATCGCCTCAACCAGATGATCCGGTGAAACGGTATTGGGTGCATGCACGCCAATGGCGGGTATGATGCGTTCGTGACGCCCCTTCCACCGGGTCGTGAAATCGACCGCAGCAGCGAATGAATCATCCCAGCCTTGAAATCCCGGGCTTGGGAAGTCGATCGACGAGGGCGCTATAACAGCGCGCAACCCACATTGATCAACGACGTCGGCGGCAATGTCTGGCAGGAAGTACATATCGACGAAGGTGGTCGTACCGCCACGAATCATCTCCCAACAGCCCAGCTGAGTACCGACCCGGATAAATTCTTTGTCGACAAACATGCTTTCGGCCGGAAAGATAAAGTTAAAGAGCCATGTGTCCAGTTCCAAGTCATCGGCGAGACCACGAAACAGCACCATCGCCACGTGCGAATGACCATTGACCAAGCCGGGCATCAACACGCGATTTTTGCCGGATAAAAACGATCGGGATTGATAGCTTCGCTGGATCTCGCCGAGTGAACCGACCCCAACAATTCGCCCGCCGTCGACGGCGACCGCACCGTTTTCAATAATCGGTTGTGATTCATCCATGGTCACGACAAAGTCACCTCCGACAATAAGATCGACTCTGCTTTTCTGATTACTTCGGGCTAGTGCATCAGTTGTAAACAGTACCAGTACAGTAAACACTAAGGTATAGTTCAACCATTTTCGAATACCTAAACAGGGCATACGTTCTCTCCTTCACAGTTATAGTCAAATTATGGACAGAGCGGCACAACGTCACCCGCCCGAAGCACGGTAGCCATGGCAAGTCGTCCAGCCATGACAGTGTTTTATCGAATGATAGGAATTTTGATTTTGGAGCTGGGAGGAAGCTACTCTATTCGGGGATGTTTGCAAGAAATGGCGGAGAAAAACTTACACAACGTGTTCACCTCGAAAAACAACTCGTCGTCCGGCTCGGTCTCGCGACCAAGCGGCTTGCAGACGCCTATCGCGAACGCATCTGGGCTATTGTTGCAGCACATGAAGATGGATTATCCATTCGGAAAATCGCTGCGGCCACGAACCTGAGTTCAAGCCGTGTTCACCAATTGCTCCAATCTAAGGAATCTCTAGCGATTCCAAAGTGGCTCAGTCAACTCCGTGAACCGGCGCTTGTAAATGAGAACGCCAGTGGAATCGATCGGCTCTCCCTTCAGTCACGCTTGGCAGAGGAATTGGAAGTCCTACGCTTGTGCCTTGACTGGCTTGAGCGTCTGGAGCACAGCAACGAGGTGATCGTTAACCTGCGTCCGGATACTGCGGATGCAACGGAATACGTCCCGTTTGACCGCCCTCGGGTACTCCAGGTGCTCGCGAGGATTGCTGCGGATCTCGATATGTTAGCTGGAAGTACCCATCCCAGAGCTACTACAACGGCAGAGGGCAAGGAAGACCCAGGTGGACGGCATCGCCGTCGGCTCGCAGAGCTCGATCCAAAACCTCAACGACGGAGTATGAAGGAAGAGCGCGCTGCGTTACGCGAAGAGGTGGGACTTCCCCCGCATATGGGGTGCTGAGTTCGGCTGTCCAGTAAACTGGACGCCCGCCTTAACCGGTGTTTTGGTTCCACTGGTCGTCAGACCCCTTTAATGGCTAAATAACTTAGGGGTGTCAGAGAATACCCAATTGTATTTTTATAGCCTGTTCAATCTTCTTCAGTTCAGTTTTTGGTAATGATCCCATGCATTGCTGTAATCGTTTCTTGCTGATGGTTGCTATTTGGTCAGCCATTGCCTTGTTTTTTTTACCGTCGATGGTTATCAAGGCTTCACAGGGATACAATTTTGAAATATTACTGGTCAGAGGAACAACTTGCAGCCTGTTTAAGGCTTTATTAGAGGCATCATTGCTGAGAATAACTGCGGGACGGGTTTTGCGGATTTCACCACCGATAGCGGGATCAAAGGAGACCCACCAGACTTCACCGCGTTTCATCGCAAGAATCTCCGGCTAGGTTGTCGGCCCATTCGAGCGCTTCTGTTTCTCTTTCAGTGTCAGACGCCATTTCATTGTAGGCATTCTCAAGGTTAGAATTATCAACATAGGGACGCGCTAAATTTTCAATGAAACGGCTGATATTTCCTCGACCAATTATTTTGTGTAATCCTTCGTAGACAGTTTCATCAACAGTAATGGTTAACTTTTTCTGCATATTTTACTCCTCGGTTATTGTACGTATAACTATACGTATAATACTATGTCTGGAGTAATTTTGCAAGTGAAGGTGGACTATTTCAGCGCGGTTTTGTGGTACTTTTCTCCTCGTCACCTCCATAAAAGGCCCTAAATTTAGGGTCAATTTTTACTATAATTTCGCCTTTTACCCAAGCATGAGGATTCTTACATACCGGGCACTTACTTATGTCCCAGATTTATTAATTTTTCGTTTAATAACTCCCGAATTCTTCCCCATTTTCATCACAAAAGACATAAATTTTAATCTCATCAAATTTAATCAAACTTTGTTCGGATAAAGATTTATATAGTGCCTGACCGAAAAGTCCTAATTTTGAAAATCAAAATTTTTGAAATCCATAGCATGCTTCCTATAAGTTTCTTATGGATTTCATGATTTTTAATTTCAGAGTTATTAACAGATTTAAAAAAACGAAGATTTCTGGATTAAGTAATACGCCAAGATCTACTTACATTGTATAACATGTTTTAGTTATTGATGTTATAGAATTTTAAAAGTTTCCCCAGAGTGTCGAAAAGTCTAACCAGAAGCAATCTTCGGAAAATCTTCGTTATGAAATAAAGTTGTAAAGCTTTTATAGTAAACGGATTTAATATTTTCGTTCAAACACTCTATCGTTTTTTTAGCTTAGAAAATGTCACATGATGCAAAGAGCAGCATACTCTTCGTCTTGTTTTTAATCTTAATCCCTTAGAATTAAATGATTAAGATTATGATTAAGAATCTCAAGATGTTCAATTTAATTTCTAAAAATCTATAAATTGCTATGAAGATCAGTGGGTTTGAGGAATTTTAAGCTTGAAAATTGACTCAATATTATAGTCAAGATCACCAGGTTTTTGAAAATTGGAACTAAATTGGGCTAATAATACAGACTTTCTATTTTAAGAAAAAAAAATCTCAACCGGGACATATGTATCCCGTTTCCGCTGCGCTAATCCTAATGGATTACTGTCTCGTTACACTCGGCTCAGGGAAAGTACTTTTTGGAATTTTTATTAGCACCCGGGGTGATTACCCCGGGCTAAATTATCTATCCCCATTGGGGAAAAAGGAGCGGGAAGTATTTCGAGAAACTGACTGCGCACAGTATTATCCTGAAATTCTGGTTATCAAATTCCTGATTAACGGTAGCATCCGGATTAAACCAGCGCTCGAACACTTCTGGATTACTTCTAAATTCATCTCCGCAACCCCCTCGATTTAAGTAGCAACTTCACCCCGAGGCTCTCCATTGCTGGGAGCATTCGGAATTCCATTTAAGTCGCAATGCCCAACCGCTCCTTATGTAGCACTCTGTTCCCTAAATTATGATAGCCCGGAAGGTTTACTCGCTTCTTTCTCGAATGATTCGGGTTAATATGTCCAAGCATAACAGCGTTTTTCGTAAAGGCACCATTTATTGCTGGTTCTTTTTATTTCCCATCTGTCTACTAGCAACCAGGGCTCGGTTTTCCACTTAAAACGGTAGCGGCCGTTCTGATTTTCATCCCAATCTCCGGTCTTTTATCTTCGCTTTAATTCCCTCTTTAATCGTCAAGAAACTAGAATTTAGGTTGCACAGCTTTGATTGATAAAAGCTGGTGTTACAAAAAAGCATAATGAAGTTACAAACTTTTATAATTTTTCTATTGAATAAAATGAAAATTCTTAACATGATCAAATCTAAATATATATATTTAAAATCATGATAATCAATAATTTAAATATCACAATAAGATATAGGAATCATATTTGCTGTAAGGCACTCGATAACTGCAGCATAAAATATGATTTTAAGGATAGTCGATATCAATAGGAAACATGGTATGTGTTTAATTAATTACAGGCTGGAAAGATTATCTTTGAGGACTAGCTAAAAAAAGAGGCATTAACAGAGAGGGCATGAAATGGCAAATTTTGAAACACTACCAGCAAAGCATTTTAGTGTACACAATGCATTTCTCCTGGCCCAGGTCGCTCAACTCGCGTATTTTAACGAACATGAAATCAGCGATATCTTGACAAATGAATGGGGCTTTACCAAATTCGACTTTTTTGATAATGCAGGCACACAGTGCTTTTTAGCTGGAAATCAGAAAATGGAGATACTGGTCTTTCGAGGAACTGAATTACATGAGTTCAACGATCTACTCGCTAATGCTAATTTCGTCCTGCAACCTGACCTTAATGGACGCATACATAAAGGGTTTCGGACAGCCCTCGATTATGTCTGGCCGGAAGTCAGGGACAGGATCCAGGAGCATGAAAATGACGGAAGAAAACTATGGATTACTGGCCACAGTCTGGGAGCCGCATTAGCCACCTTGGCAACTGCCCGGCTCGAGTGGGTAGAAACAATTCGTGTCGACGGTTTATATATTTTCGGGTCGCCGCGAGTAGGAGATAAGATCTTTGCCAATGCTTATAATAAGGACTTAAAAGAGCGAACGTTTCGTTTTATTAACAATAATGATATGATTACAAGAGTGCCGCCTCGCATTTGGGGGTATCAAAATGTTGGTTCCCTCTGTTATCTTGACGTCAATGGCCAACTTCACCAAGAGATTGATTGGTTTACAAAATTTATGGACAGGATAGAAGGCAGGTTAGAGAAATTGGAAATCCCAGGTATCGACGGCATTAAGGACCACGGCATTGACAGGTACGTGGAGATTCTTCGCAATCTAGCCGAACCTAGAAATACCATTGACTTTTACGAGTCCCAGGAAGTGGCTTGATTGGAAGAGATGGAGACCGTACACACAATAAGGAGGTCGGAGCTAATTTTCCCAATTACTAATGCGGCATAGCTATAAGCAAACTAAACTCAAACTAGCAGAATTGGCCATAGGGATCGATGGGGACTTCCTCCTTGGTGCATTAAGGTTCAACTCCATTTTCAATGACAATTTGTGTATCCGTTGCCGCTGCGCTAATCCTATGGATTGCCGTCTCGCTCGGCTCGGCTCAGGGAAAAAACAAGGGGCATTGCAAGTCCTGGGGGGTACCCCAGGCTAGGTTGTGCATCCCATTGGGGAAAAAACCAAACATATGGGGGCGTAATAATCGTGGTTAATTTTCTTGTTTTTATTTAAGGAACCGTTAAAAAACAAACTGCGCAAGTTTGCGTCTATCTTCAGCGCATATTTCGATGATCATCGGTCATAAAATGCCTCGAATTAGCTAAGCTAGTCCTGCGGTTTTATGTCCTCGTATTACCAAAATCTCATGGAATCAAAGTTGCCTATTCAGAAGGCGTTGAATTAGGGCCCATTGGAGAATAGGCGGGCTTATTATTTCCTTGCATAGTCTTTTTTTCGAAAAGGATAGGAATGTCTGGAACTAGATGGTAAATGATCGGATGCGTTCGAGCTCGAACATACCACTAATTTGGTTGGGCAATCGTCCTAGGGAGCTTGCCTGAAAAGGCCAATAGATTACTCTTTGAGTTTAATATTAAGCTTGCCCTCATCTATTTCGACAAGCTCTATACCTGCAGCAAAATTTTGCCAAAATCCTTCACTCCCACCGAATTGATTCACCAAGTCTACATTCTTTAGGTTGCCGAGCCAAGCATTAGGAATTGGCACGCCCATTACGCTCACTCCGCGTAGGATTATCACCGGTTTCTCATCGCGATAATCCATTTCCAACCCAGCGTTGACTCGTAAAGTTTTACCACCGAGTAACGGCATGTCAGGGTCGACAGGTATAATGATTTTTGCGCTTGCCAGGTTACTGGACAGATCAACTGCAAAACGTCTTGCCAAATCGGTATTGTTCGCAATCATCGCGTTCAATTCTCTTTCAGTCAGACGAATCTGCCGTTTTTCCGGATTTTCGGTGTACTTCTCTGGGATCAATTTCCCTTCTTGATCCAATTGGTCGGCACGCTTGACGTTGGGAAGCAGTTCTCTGGGATTGACCCCCATCTGTTGGAGCTTTGAATCCAGCTTACTCTGTTCCTTTACCGAAAGAACCACAGGCTTAAATTTTGAGGCATACACATAGGTCCTGATAAACCAGAATGTAAGCCCGGCCGTAATCAAGATTGCTACGCAAACGAAGAGAATGACTTGCTTGCCCGAAAATCCCCTTCGCGGGGCTTGGTCTATTTCTTCGCTCATGCTGAAAATTTCGCCTCATCAAGGGCACAAAGTATTGCAGGATTAGACAAAATAATCCGAGAATGAAAGACGCCAACGAGGACGATAATTAAGGCTGGATATGTTACAAGGTTTTGAATCATACAAAAAACTCTCTTAAAAAATTAATGTGATAATCCAGAAGATTGATTGTAAAAATCTAAATTTCGATAATTTGGGTCGACTGGGATAATCTGCTCCGCTGAATTGCATCATCCCCGCATGCGGATGAAAACTCAACACCTAATCAAAGTTTCTTTATCCATCCTTCTCTGGGAGCGAAAAGGGCTTTTTTTCAGGAACCAAGGATAATTACCCCGAGCTAAATTACCTATCCCCGTTGGGGAAAAATTTAATAGGCTACCAAGCTATTTTCATTAAAAATTAAACATATTTTAGATTTACATAACTCAAATACAGTCAAGGCTATGCATCTCGACAATAAAAGGGGGCATGGCAACATATCTATAATTATTACCCTCGATTAACAGCCCAAACCTCAATCTGAAATGGGCTAATTCTGATTGACCATATCATTTAACTTTTACCAAACCAAAACCCAAGGAAATAAGTAACTTAATCGTTTCGATAGCTGAATTTCGATCATATTCCTTTTCCGATTCAGAAAGGTTGTCGTAGGGGATTAGATTTGGGTGTAATTTTTTTTCATCATCCAGCCTAGCGCCAAAAGACCAACCTTCTTGAATACGTTGTTTAGCCCAAATGTCATGGTTATTTTCCGCTAGGTGTTCTACTAAGCCATGCAACTCCTTGGGTAATTCTATTTTTGAGGTATCTAGTGGTTTTGGTTGATACATGACAAACTCCATTTATTTGAACCAATTGTAAAACTGTTTTCAACGGTCTTTGACGGCGAACATTGTACGGTGTACTAATATTTTTTAGAAATCGCGCAAAAATAAACTCCCCATTTTCATCAAATTTACACGGCATATTTCTTTGATGCTCAATCAAAAGAATCTCGAAATAGCTGGGTTTGTCTGCGGGCTTTCTCAATTGCCTCGACACAATCTACTGCAAATCAATGCGAAAAGTTGGATACTTTATTTTTGTGCAACTCCTTGGAAGAAAATTTGTTGAATAACCAAAAGTAAATACATCCCCATTTCATTGATTACAAAATAATATTAATATTTCCGCCTGCCAAGCCCTTTAAACAGGCCCACAGGTTCTGGTGAAGAGGATAATTTTTTGTTAATTACTGCGAGGGAAGTTAGCCACAGAAGCCGCACACATCCCAAATAGAACCCACAAAAACCGATTTGAATATGCAGTTTCCACTAAACCATAGAAGAGAAATCCACCAGCGAGCGCGATTGCAAAAGTAAGCCGAATTTCAGCAAGACGATTTCGGTTTTTATGGTCAGGAACTTCGCCTTCATTTCGTAAACAAGAGGGCATAACGGCGTCTTTTCCGGGATACGCAAAACCTATATAATCTTTGTACAAATAAATAACCAAACTCCCCAGTGCAAGGATTCCGACAATACCAGTTGTAGCCCCTGTACCCAACCATACATTATGAGCCTGAGTAAGGTACTGGGTATCCCCTGAGGCTGAGAAATATTCGACCTCAAACCCCGTAAACCCAAGCCCCAGCCCAAAAACGGGGTAGGATCTAATGGTTTCCAGGGCTGCCTTCCAGGTCATAAGTCTTGGTGAAGGAGCAATCTCACCCTGGATAAGGGCGATTGGCGAAACGAGTGCGGCTAAGAAAAATAGAACAGCCCCAGCAATACCAAGAATAAAGATCAGATTTATACCAAAGGTCTTTATCCATTTATTCGCACAGCGAGGGGAAAGTAATTTCCCCGATAAAGCCAGCACTAGAGCCGCTCCTCCAAGCGCTGGAGAAAAGGTAAATGCGGATACTACCAAAAGAGCAAAAAGCATGAGTAAATGCCAATATCCCCTCGGTCTGGTTATCGAGCGATACCAGGCAAACGCCAAGGTTATAACTAAATATCCACAATACTTATTACATCCGCTGAAAAGCCCAAGAATGCGCGGATAGTTTCCAGGCGGAAGGCTCCCGTAGTGAGAAAGAAAGTTGTTTACGGCCGGATCCTTTAGCCCACTGTAGAATAAAAATATCCCCCAGAAACTGGCGACTATGGTTATAAGGGCTCCCATCAGCCAAGCTGTTATTGCTGAATTCAGACGTGGGACACTACTAAGTATAGCCCGTGTACTCGCAGCTATTACGATCATATAAGTCCCTCTAATAAGGAAAACCAGACTGATGACAGGATCATCTGAAAAGATTGTCGATAGACTTAATGCTACGAAATGGAGGAAGAGGACGCCTTCAAACGCGCTCCAACGGTATTTTAATTTACCTCGTGAAAAGAGCCCGACCGAAGCCAAAAGCGTCAATACCCAAAAGATATCCGTAAGATAGACCCACCTCCCAAGTAGGTTAAAGGCAACAATTGTCTGGAATGGTAAGGAAAATATAGCGATTAGAAGTAGGTAAAATCCAATATCATTGGGTTTGAAGCCAACCGCACTTAACTTCATTGATATTGCGTCAACAGGATTTTCAATCTCCCTTTTAACTCACTTGGAGAGAGCCTCTCCTCTTTTTGTTTTGCCATCAATTTCACCACAAGATCAGAAAAGATATCGCTAATCGCGGGATTTATTTTATTCATGGGAGTTGGAGTTGTATTGAGATTATTCATCAGGACTTCGACGACATTGTTTCCAGCATATGGCAAGGTATTCGTTCCACAGAAATATAAGGTTGCTCCAAGAGAATATATATCGCAACGGATATCGATGTCCTGATCGGGCATTATTTGTTCTGGCGAAACAAACTGAGGAGTTCCCATAAACTGCTGGTTTTTTTGCGTTAAAGCGTTATCAGCACAATGGCGGGCCAGGCCAAAATCGGTAAATTTAATATCGCCTTCTTCATTTACGAGCATATTTTCAGGTTTTATATCTCGGTGGACCAAATTTTGTTTTTCAAGATACGCTAATACGGATGCCCCCTGGTAAGCAATATAGATTAGATTATCCTCACCTAAAGCCCCGGTTGTATGGACCATCTGTTCAAGGGAACCGCCTCGGATCAGCTCCATGACCATATAATAGGTCTGACCGAATTTTCCGAAGTCCAGCATTTTTACAATGTTTTCATGATCAAGTTTGGACATTTCGTATGCTTCCCTTAATAGGAACGAATGGGTCGAAGCTTCCACCTGCTTGTACGAGTCTAGCTCGAAGACCTTGAGAGCAACGTCGATTGGATTCTCTTTTGTTCGATCAATCGCATGATAAACAGCACTGTATGAGCCCTCTCCGACTTTTTCGATAATTTCATAAACGCCTGCGAATAAATCAGCTTCCCTTGTTTTCTCGGTTTCCCCGGTTTTCCTTATTTCCTCTGTTTCCGCCGTTATCTCTGTCATCGCCGCCAACGCTGTGTTCGTTAATGGCATCATTTTTATTTGGGGTAACGGTCTGGGTTTTTCATGCTCATTTTTGAGAGGTTTGCTTTCAGCAGATGTTACTTCGGCGCGAGGATCTTTTCTTTTCGGGACATGGGGTTCGTTTTTTACAGGTACCCCGGCATGCTGCCGATCCTTCCCCACTGGAACACGGGTTTTGTCTTTAACAAATGCCCTGGATGGCCTCCGATCCTTTTTATCCGGGACTTGGATTCTATTCTTAGAAAGAGTTACACCTACCTTTGTGGCTAACTCGTTTATTTTGATGGGCTTTAGCATGTAGTCATCCGCACCATCCTCAAGTGCAGATACAATTGAATCTTCATCCCTGGGTTCAGCCACAACAATAACTGGAATTTTATTATCTGACCGTTGCTTGACCATTTTGCAAAGAGAAACACTGGAAGAACCGCTCAAACTCAAACCCAGGATGACAAGATCCACGGGATTGGCATCAATCTCCGCGATTATATCCAACCCAGTTGAACAGGTACGCACGAGATAGCCATTTTCGCCAAGAACACGCTCGTAAAGATCTAAACTGGTCAGATCTTTATCACCGCAAATCACTGCACCGGTGCGTTCCTTCTTAGACGAAATTCTTACAACTTTCATAAGAGGTAGCGTGGATTGATTATTTTTTTTGCCGCAAGGTTAAAAATATGAAAATATAAACACCACAAACTTTTTTGAAAACCGATTGTGGAATTATTAGCCAAAGAAAACAGGAGAATTTCTTTAGTTTCCTCTATTTTTGATTCTTGATTTTTATTCCCCACAAGCCATATGGAAGAAAAAGCAAAAAATCGTTTTTAGTATGACACTCCCTGGGTGGTCATAACTTGAGATCTCTACATTTTGTCTAAAAAAACTTCTTCAAGTCTCTCAACGCCTCAAATTTTACCATACGAAATTGATATCAGCACATTGCCAGCTGGTAGTAAAAAGGTCAGGCTGATAGAAATTTTTGCCTTTCCATTCGAGGTTTGCACTTTTCAGACTGAAAAGTCTACGCTACATCAGCGCCTTACAATTTGGCTTTTTTCGACATTTTCAGCTCTAATGTCTGGTCCGAGGTCGATTAAGGGAAAACCCAGGAACGCGACTTCAGAGTTCAATAAACTGATCTGGATTTATTCTAACTCTGGTGAGGAGGAATCATTTCATTTTGGCCCTTTTTGAAAACCTCAAAACTAGCCGCCGAAATTTCGAGGGGAAACTGCCAAAAATTACAGAGAAGCCTCCATCGTGGATTTTATATTCGCCTACTTTATTCCAGACGAGAGGAGGACAGCCTTCGAAAGAACTGTTTTTTTGCTCCAGCGATATAACAGATATTTTTCGATGTATGCCCCCCAGCACTTAATTAGCTTGGCCTATTGCTAATTTCAACGTCCTTCTTCTTTGGAATTTATTTCCTTGACAAAAGTAAAAGATTGGTTCAAGGATACACAAATTTTGCTTACTGGGGCAACGATCGAATGGAAAATGTCTGAAACGAAACTTATAGTACTTGCATTATTTTTGTCGGATCAATATTGCCGCAGATAGAATTGTGAAAACAGCGGGATCTGACAGCATTGGCCTGAAGAGTCTAGCATATGATCACTGAATAAGCAATAGTTGTGAAATGAATTTTATGTCGCAATATAGGTTATTAGTATGCGCAGCACTATTTTTCCTTTATTTAACAGGGGATATAAAGGCCCAGAATCCGACGGTCAGCGACGAGCAGCAACTCCTCTTGGCCCTTGGTGATGAAGATATGATCAGTATCGCAGCTGGCCACAATCAACCGGTTGCTAGAGCACCATCTGTCGCTACGGTCATCACTGCAGAAGACATTAAGAGCATGGGCGCCACCACCGTCAGTGAAGCATTGGAGTCCGTGCCAGGCCTCCATGTAGCCAGGCGTGCCGTCGGTTACAATCCTAAGTTCCTCATTCGCGGAGTCGAGACAGATTTTAATCCGCAAGTCCTGGTATTAATTAATGGCATTCCAATCACAAATATATTTCACGGCGATCGGAATCAAGTATGGGGCGGTATGCCCGTCGAGGCGATTAGCCGAATCGAAATTATTCGTGGGCCAGGTTCAGCTGTTCTTGGAGCGGATGCTGTCTCAGGTGTCATTAACATTATCACAAAAATTAAAAAGGACATACCCAAACCTGAGTTTGGCCTACGGCTCGGTCGTTTTTCTACCCGCGAAGCCTGGTTCCTTGGGGCCGAAACCTGGGAGGGATTTGATTTCGTTTTCTCGCTCGAGTACCATGAAAGCGATGGCCACAAAAGTAAAATCAAAGCAGACCAGCAAACCCAATTGGATCCCATCTTGGGTACCAATGTATCCCTTGCTCCGGGATCTGTTAATCTGGGAGTAAAACGTCTGGACAGTCGATTGGACATCTCAAAAGGAGACTGGCGTTTGCGAGCCGGGCTTCAGAGACGTTGGGATGTTGAAAATGGTGCTGGAGTTGCACAGGCGCTTGATCCGAATGGGCGCTTCTCAAGTGACCGCTGGAATGTTGACCTCACTTATAATAAGCCGGACTTGACCGAAAATTGGGATGTAAAAGCACAATTTAGTTTTTTGGATACGAGCCAGGAGGTTGATCGGGACGCCAGGCTCTTCCCAACAGGTGCTGTCCTTCCAGTCGCGGCAGACGGTAACTTGAGTAGAGA
>JAVJHY010635947.1:25094-64123 GCA_035593235.1 Phascolosoma agassizii | reverse complement strand
CTTGCTTCGCTAAGGACGGTCACACGGTTATCGGTGTGGATGTGAATCCAACCAAGATTGGCTTGATCAATTCTGGGAGGAGTCCGATTGTCGAGGAAGGTATCGACGAGCTTGTTGGCAAGATGGTGGCGGCCGGCCGCCTGCGCGCAACAGACGACGTGGCAGAGGCGATCCACAACACCGAGATTTCGCTCGTTTGCGTAGGTACTCCGTCGAACAAGAACGGTAGCCTCGACCTCAGCTACGTCGAGCGTGTGTCCGAGCAGATCGGCGAGGCGCTAAAAACGAAGAGTGACAGTCACGTGATTGTGATCCGCTCGACCGTACTTCCGGGCACGGTCGAGAGCCTGGTCGTGCCCGCGATCGAACGCACTTCAGGGAAGAAGGTTGGAGAAGGCTTCGGTGTCTGCATGAACCCCGAGTTCCTTCGCGAGTCGACCTCGATCAAAGACTTCTACGACCCACCCTTCACACTTATCGGCGGCACCTCGACCGAGGCGTCTGAAGTTGTGACTGACCTGTATGCGGGGATTGAAGCTCCAGTTTTCTTGACGGAGATCAAAACAGCAGAAATGGTGAAGTACATCTGCAACTGCTTCCACGGCCTCAAGGTCGCGTTCGCGAATGAGGTGGGAAATGTTGCCAAAGAGCTGGGCGTGGACTCCCACGAGGTCATGAACATTTTCTGTCAGGATACCAAGCTCAACCTCTCACCGTATTACCTCACGCCCGGTTTCGCGTTCGGCGGCTCATGCCTCCCCAAGGACATCCGTGGGGCGGTCTACCTAGCCCGTGAACACGACGTCGCGACGCCTGTATTGTCCTCGATTATTCCGTCGAACGACGAGCAGATCCAGCTCGCCGCGGAACGCATTCTCGCGAAAGGCAACCGTCGCATCGGCGTGTTGGGCATGAGCTTTAAGGCAGGAACTGACGATTTGAGGGAGTCGCCGATGGTAACCCTCATCGAGCACCTTATCGGGCGTGGAATGGAGTTGGCGATCTACGATCGCAACGTTTCTCAGGCCCAATTGGTAGGTGCGAACAGAGAGTACATCGAGGGAGAAATCCCGCACATCTGGTCGCTTATGAAAAACTCGGTCGACGAGGTCATCGAGCACGGCGAAACCATCGTGGTAGCTCACAAGAATGCCGAGTTCGAAGAAGCCCTAAAGGGCGCGCGGAAAGGTCAAGTGGTTGTCGACCTGGTGCGGATCCCCTTTACGGGCGACGCCGAGTACGACGGCATCTGTTGGTAGTCGGCACCCAGGGCGCAGAGCGACTCCGTTGACAACAAGTCGCTAGAAGCAGAGTCGCTAGAAGTAGAGGTACGCCTGGAGGAGCAGTCCCCAGGCACGCGTTCCCTCATCCGGCGCCCACAGGTCGACATTGGCGGCCACCTTGTTTCTTCCGTCGAAGTGAGCAGCGAACCCTGGCGTTAGTAGCCATCCGGCATCTGTCGGACTCTCTTGATTCGGGTCGGTCCAACTCACCCGTACGAGTGGCTCGATGGCCCGGACCCGTTTCGATCCTTGGACGGGGAAACGATACGCGAGGATAGTCTGCATCGTTAGAAACGAGGCTTCGTCACCGCTGGGGAGTAGGGCATTCCAGTTATCCCCCTTCATCACTCCTGCCTGAACGTGAGGTCCGGCTTCAAAGGTTCCCCACTCGGCGTCCAACGCCCAGGCGCTCGCACGCGCGTCCATGTCGCTGACGGGGTTACGGTAGTCGTGGGTGGCAAGATTGGCCCCTAAAACCACGTCATCCGCGACCGCGATATGCACACGTCCGGAGTACGATTTCGCGGAGTTCTCGTCGGCGCGGTTGGAGCCGGTCCCGTTCGTGAACGACACGCGGTATCCTGCCCGCCCTTCAGAGAAGACACCGTCTGCAAACACTCCAACGTCGAGCGAGCTGAACTCAAGCTGCTCGGACATTCGGGAGTATGAACAGATGCCGCCCACACCGGTGCATGCGTCCACGCCTCGTACGCGTCCCGCGCGCTCGATCACGAGGATCTGGCTTGACGACGTGAGTTCGAATAGATCGAAAGCACGCTTGAACTGCCCAGCAGAGACGCGCAGAGCGGGGCTCAATGACCCGCGGATGAACAAATAGCGGCCCTCGGCGGCCCCGGCTGAGAAGTCGACTTGAGCCACGCCGTCGATCCACTCGTTGATCCTTGCCGCCACGTTCACCCGAGCCCGCCTCACGCGAAAATCGCTCGAGGGCACGCCATCGGAAGACGTCGTACTGAACTGAGCGTGGACCCGTCCTCCGATCGTGAGGCCCTCGACCGGGGTCCGGGGTTCGACCTCGCCTTGGGCCGCCACCGCTGACGGGGGAGCACCTCCGATGAGCAGAGCGAGAACTCCAAATTGCGCGACAAATTTTTTCCACATCCCGCGAAGCTAGAGGACCTTGAGCACGCCGCAACCGGTCGGCTTCCCTTAGATTGCTGCCATGAACAGAGATACGATGTTGAGACGACTGGCCGGACGTACCCAGCCGTGGGACATGGTGATCATCGGCGGCGGGGCGACGGGAGTTGGGATCGCGGTCGACGCGGCCTCCCGTGGGTACGACGTGGCGCTCCTCGAGCAGTCCGATCTGGGGAAGGGGACCTCGTCCCGTAGCACGAAGTTGGTGCATGGTGGAGTGCGCTACCTCCAACAGGGAAACGTTCCTCTGGTAATGGAGGCGCTCAAGGAGCGGGGTATTTTGCGACAGAACGCTCCCCACCTGGTGCACGACCTGCCGTTTGTGGTCCCAAACTACAAGTGGTGGGAGGCGCCCTTCTACGGCATCGGTATGAAGGTGTACGACGCGCTCGCGTTTCGGTACGGCTTTGGTCCGTCGCAGAATCTCTCGCTAGAAGAAACGCTAGAGCGTATCCCGACCATCGAAACCGAAGGGCTGCGCGGAGGGGTCATCTACCACGATGGCCAATTCGACGACGCGCGGCTGCTCATACATCTCGCGGAAACCGCGGCTGAGCAGGGAGCCGTCGTAGTCAACTACACGCGTGTCCACGGGCTTAACCACGGCGAGGACGGCTTCTTGAACGGGGTGGTGGCGACAGACCTCGAAACGGGTCAGGAGATCGCCGTGCATGCACGACTGGTGATCAACGCGACCGGTGCCTTTTCCGACGCGGTTCGCACGCTGGACGATTCCGAAGCGCGACCCATGATCCGGCCGAGTCAGGGGGTCCACCTCGTGCTGCCCCGACGCTTCCTCCCAGGGGACTCCGCGATCATGGTGCCGCACACCGATGACGGTCGCGTGCTCTTCGCCATTCCCTGGCTGGACAGAGTCCTGGTGGGAACCACCGACACACCGATTCCTGACGTCACACTCGAGCCTGTCCCGTTGGAGGAAGAGATCGACTTCCTCCTCGAGCACGCTGTGCGGTATCTCACCCAGGACCCCACCCGGGCCGACGTTCTGAGCGTATACGCGGGGATCAGGCCACTGGTCGCAGCAGGCGACGCCAAGGACACGGCGGAGATCTCACGCGAGCATTCTATCGTGGTCTCAGCGACCGGGCTGGTCACCATCGCGGGAGGGAAGTGGACGACCTACCGCAAGATGGCTGAAGATGCGGTCGACCACGCTGCCACCCTTGCAGGCCTCGAACCCGTGGACTGCGTGACGAAAGACCTCAACATCCATGGATACCACACGAATGCCGACCGCTTCGGCAGGCTTCACCCTTACGGCTCCGATGCCGTCGAGATCGAAGCGCTGGCTGAGCAGGACCCCACTTTGCGTGAACGCGTACATCCGGAGCTAGAGCTAACGGGAGCCGAAGTGGTCTGGTTCGTGCGGGCCGAAATGGCGCGCACGGTTGATGACATCCTTGCTCGACGGTCGCGCTCTTTGCTCCTCGACGCGCGTGCGGCTGCCGACGCCGCACCGGCAGTGGCAGCGCTCCTGAGCCGCGAGTTGGGCAAGAACGAAAGTTGGGCGGAGGAGCAAGTAGGCGCCTTCAGAGCCGTAGCGAGTCAGTACATCCTTACGTGAGAAATTCATGAAATTGAAGCATTCCCATTTTGGCCATGTCACGCTGTCCTCTGTTGTGATACTGGCTGCATCGATTTACGGGACGCCGGTTCTCGCTCAAAGTGCCTCGGGCTTCGGAAATTCGATTCTCGGCGTCTTGCCCGTCGTGGGTACGCTGCAGTCACCGAGTGAGACGAACGGCACGATCCTGGGCACGGATCTAAAGACCACGGGGGGCGTCCTCATAAAGGTCTATGAGTTCGAAGGTGAACAGGGTGCCCCTCTATCGATCGACGTGATGTCTGACGACTTCGATGCCTACCTATTCCTTGCCGGCCCCGGCTACGACGACGTGCTTATTGATGACGACTCAGGCGGCGCTTGTAATGCCCGGTTGACCGTCTTTCTGCCGGGTACTGGCATGTACCGGGTCGTCGCGGGTTCACTGTCTGGAGAGGGTGGGGACTTCACGCTCCGGCTGGATGGACGCGAGCATACCACAATGCAAGGGGAGTGTGGTGGCGGAGGCGGCGACGAATATGCGGCCGAGATCGCTGCCATAGAGTCGAATGGGTTCGCAGATGTCGGAAGCGAAGTGAGTGGAGATCTCTTAATCGACGGCCCATCCCTCCTAGGCGGGGCCCCAGTTACCGTGTGGGACGTCATCGGGACCGCGGGACAGACGGTGTACATCGACTTGATCTCGACAGAGTTCGACGCCTTGCTCTATGTGACGGGCCCGGACGTGGCGGGGTTCATCAGCGACGACGATTCCGGCGGAGCCTGTAATTCGCGGCTGGAACTCACGTTTGCGTCTGACGAACCGTACCGCATCGCGGTGAGTTCGCTCGGGGAAGGGCAAGGCGGTCTATACAGGTTGAGGTTGTCAGACGAGGAAATGCCGACCACCGCAGGTCCGTGCTCCTAGACGCTTAGCCATCTAGAAGAAGAAGCCCTCCTGGTCGCGCGACCGGGAGGGCTTTCTCGTTCTGCCACAAGCTTACCGGCGCCTGCGGTGCGAACCGCCCCGCGCTAGTCGGAGGCGCTGATGTCTACCCGGGCGAGCGCTTGATTTCCGTCGAAGTCATAAACGTTCATGTAAACGGTGTAGGCTCCGCCGGCGCCGTAGGTATAGTTCAGCACCTGAGTGGGATCCCATCGGAACTGAGCACCGTCTCCCATTTGGAAGTAGATATGGCTAATCGCCTTATCGTCCGTCGAGTTTCGTGCATCAAAAGTACAGGCGAGCCCATTACAAGAGGCTTGTAGACTGGCGACCGGCACGCCGCCGCCCGGAGGCGGCGTGCTGCTCGCCGTCACAGTCACATCAACTCGTTGCCAGGCATCGTTGCCATCGAAGTCGTACACGTTCATGTACACGCGGTACGTGCCGGCAGCACTGTAGCTATAGCTCAGCACCTGGCTCGGATCCCAGCGGAACGCCGAGCCATCGCCCATCTGAAAGTAGGCGTGGCTGAGTCCTTGATCGTCGCGCGACCCACGCGGGTCGAATGTGCACGCGAGTCCGCTACAACTGAACTGTAGGCTCGGGATCGGTACCGACCCGCCGCCGCCGTCCCCGTCGCCCGAGCCCGTGGTCGCGTTGGTCCGAATGAAATCTACATTCCCGTCAAAGTCGTACACGTACATGAAGACATCGTAGGTACCCGCCGAGGCGTACGTGTGGCTCAAGACCTGGGTCGGGTCCCAGCGGAAGGCGTTCCCATCACCCATCTGGAAGTAGAGGTGGCTGATCGAAATGTTGTCACTTGAGTTGCGTCCGTCGAAGCTGCATGTGAGCCCACTGCAACTGATCTGAAGGTCCGCTACGGGTGCCGAGTCGCCGCCCCCACCGCCCGCGGTGACGTTTAGGTCTCGACGGAGGAAGTCCTGGTTGCCGTCAAAGTCGTAGATGCTCATGTAGACCGTGTAGGACCCGGCGCTGGCGTATGTGTGGTTCAAGACTTGGGAATGATCCCAACGGAAGTCCGAACCGTCGCCCATCTGGAAGTACAGGTGGCTGATCGCGACGTTGTCGCTGGAGTTGCGAGCGTCGAACGCACACGAGAGGCCGTTACAGC
The DNA here is from genome assembly GCA_035593235.1 of Phascolosoma agassizii. NCBI lineage: Eukaryota > Metazoa > Annelida > Sipuncula > Phascolosomatiformes > Phascolosomatidae > Phascolosoma > Phascolosoma agassizii. The sequence continues at coordinate 58,034 of JAVJHY010635947.1, read as the reverse complement.
TAATCTGAAGACTCGGGACCGGTGTGGGTCCGCCTCCCGGAGAGCCGCCCCCACCCAGGAACCCGGTGTAGAGGAACAGATTGGGTGTGCCCGAACCGGGGTCGGATACCACCCCCGATGTGGCGTTGTTAAGAATGGCGTTCGTGACCTGGGACGGTGTCGCCGACGGATTGGACGAGAGGTATAAGGCCGCGGTCCCGGCGACGTGAGGTGAGGACATCGACGTCCCACTGATCGTGCCGCTGGCGTTATCTGATGTGTGCCATGCTGAGACGACGTTCGATCCAGGGGCGAAGAGGTCCACGCACGAGCCCCAATTCGAAAAGCTTGAACGGACGTCCTGTTCAGTGGTCGCGGCCACGGTGATCGCCGTCGGTACTCGAGCCGGAGAGTCTCCGCACGCGTCGCGGTTCGAGTTGCCTGCGGCTACGACGTAAGTGATGCCCCCGGAGATCGAATTCGCGATCGCCTGGTCCATGGCGCTTGAGGGACCTCCGCCGATGCTCATGTTGACGACTGCGGGGGACTGGTGGTTCGCGCTTACCCAATCGATGCCAGCAACCACACCGGCGATCGATCCCGTTCCCTGGCAGTTCATGACCCGCACCGCGTACAGCTGAGCGTTCTTGGCGACACCATATGACGAGCCACCCACTGTGCCCGTTACATGAGTGCCGTGTCCATGACAGTCGAAGGTCCCGTTGCCGTCGTTGAAGGCGTCGAAGACACCAACGGCGCGACCTCCAAACTCCTGATGGGTGTCGCGAACGCCGGTGTCAATCACATAAATGTGCGTGCCAGAGCCGTCCGGAGCCCATGTATACGAGCTGTTGAGGGGCAAGGCGCGTTGGTCAACTCGGTCGAGGCCCCATGTCGCCCCAGATTGCTGGCCGACGACGGCCGCAACCTGGTTGCGTTCGACTTTGGTGATCTCGACGTGTTGGGCCAGTAGGTTCACCTCACTGGCTGGGATCTCGGCTGCGAAGCCCTTGAGCGCCGAAGTGTACACGTAGAGCAGTGTACCCGAGGTCTCGGCCATGATTTCTTCTGCCTCCGCGCGGGGGTCGCCCACGTGGTCTTCAAAGATGACGAGATACTCGTCGACGATGTCTCCCTCGCTCGGCTCGCCAAGTGCGACGAGCAGCGATTGGACACCCCTGGGCTCCTCGAGCCCGGTGGGTGGAGCGTCTCTGTCAGTACAGGCGCTCAGCCCTAGGAAAGCGGCGAGCAAGGTGAAACGTTTGAACCCCTTGGTGTTCATTCAGCGAGAACCTTAACAGTGTCCGTTGCTTTCGGTGCGCGGTGCAACGGTATGAACGATCCAGCGGATGGAGGAGCGCGCGCATCCTCCATCCGCTTCTATGGCACTGAACCGGTCAAATTGACTTCTGACTGACAACTGAAGCGTGACGAAACGCGTCAGTTCGGGGGATGTACGCTCGCGTGTCCATAGTTGAGGCTACGCGATCTACCGATCACAGGACCGTGCGTGTCAAAGGCTGAGTTGTCGGCTTTTGCGACCCACTGCCTGACCGATCCTGGGAACGGCTCAGTCGACGCGTTCATACCGAACGGGTCACTGTACCAGACTTCCGGTCCATCCAAATTGCTAACTCGGTTCGCGTTGACGTCGACGAATCGTTCCACGCCGTCGAACCGAGATTGCGGGTTGTCGTATGTGAGTCCTGTGATAAGTCCGCTGCCGGTCGATTCTTCGCAGAGGCTGCCGTTGGCTCGGCGACCGTCCGGAAGGACTTCATAGCAGACCTCAATCGGGCGACCCACGAGTCCAGGCATGTCCGGGTCGAAAAAACGACTCGGAGACATGACCTGGTAGTAAGGGTTGAACGACGCGATCGTGCGTCCCTCGTTTGTGCGTATTCGACCTGAGATTTCCCAACTCTCTCGGAGTCCCGAGCTGAAGTTCGAGTTCTGGTCGCCGCTCCTGAAGATGTTCTCCTCGACGCACTGGCGATCAGGAATCGCGCGTTTGCCGCCGCCACTGGGCGAGTTGATAGGCGTCGGGATGCCGACGTCGATGTGTCTGCTGCGATCGCAGGACGCTACTAACTCGCCGGCTGTGCCGATGGCCGCGAGGAACGTGGTCGAGAAGCCCGCCCCATCCGAGCAGCGGATGTGGTAGACGACCTCGTGCAAGTTGTTCGTGAACGCGTCCTTAGAGTGCGTCCCTTGGTGCAGCTTCGTCATGATGTCGCACTCAACCTCGAGCACAGAGGAAGCCCCGCCGCCCACCGCCAGCCGGATGTTGTTCTCCCATTCGACCTTGTGGCCAACGTGGTCCTCGTGTCGCTTACCCAGGGGGTCGAACGTATCGAGAGCTTCGTTGGCAAGTGCGAACGGGATGGGTCCGACTTCAGCGAACAGGTCCGAACCGCGGGGGTCGCGACCATGCTCATGTCCGAACGTGCACCCCGACGGATCAACCGGCGGATGCCACGTGGGATAGAGCTTGCCGTCGGGTCCAACGGTGGAGTAGCTGTCGTGAAGCTGCTTGGAGCAAGTGTCGAATGAGGTGGGCTCCCAAACGCCGTAGGCGATGCTGGTGCCCGTGGCCTGGTCAGGAGTCACAAAGGGATTCGATTGCTGATCGCACGCGGCCACGAGGAGGGCAGCGGCGGGCAGTGTGCCGGCTAGCCTCCACCTTTTTGAGAACCTACGACGCATATAAGAGCTCCGATATCGAGACTGCCCGGTCCAGACAGACAAAAGGGCAAGTTTCAGACCTGGATGGAGCCAGGGCACGGAGTCCTAGGGAACGTCAGTTTCCTGACGACTGTGGCGCCGACAAATCGGAAGGGAATGCCCTCGGAATGGGCCTCCCTGCAGAGGCCTCGATGCGACAACAAATGGCGCCGGTTGCGGAACATTTGGCGTGTTGGATGGACGCTGCGTACCGTTTTGATTCAGTGGGCCGAGAGCCCTACCCCGAATTGAATCAGTGTGACGTTCACTTGATCGGCCAGTACGTCATTCCCTTGTTCGAGGCTTCCGTAGGACGAAGCTACGAAGTTCAGGAACGGGGTTACGGAATAGCCGGTCGAGACAGGCAGGTCGTAGCCGACCCCGAGTTGGACCCCCAGGGAGGTGACGCGGGCCGTATCGTCGGCCTCCTCCGGATCAGTGATCTGAAAGCGCAGGACTCCTAGACCGCCCTTTACGTGAAAGCCCGTACCAGGACGGGGATAAAGCAAAACGACGCCGTTCACGGCTCCGAGGAGCTTGTCGAGGTCGTCGCTCGTTTGCACCCAAAGCGTTCCTTCTCCACCAATCAGGATCGTGGGGGAGACTGTGCCTCCAATTCGCAGGTATCCCGAGGGTCCTCCCTCGCGGTCTTCAATGCATACCGCACACGTCACCAATGATGATCCTGCGCCCGCTCCAAGTCCGAGCCACATCCCTCGGTACGGTGACTGGGCCGCAGCGGCTGCCGGAAGGGCGGCCAGAGCGGTCACGATAGTTGCGAGGGCGATCCAGTGACGCATGCGTCATCTCCAGGCGATTCGGGCGAAGCTATTTACATACAAAACCTTCACCGAATGCAGGTTTCGGACCGCCCCCGCGTCGAAAATAGTACGGTTCCGTTGACGCCCACGGCGCTAAATGCCAGCATCACACTCGGGACATTCAACCAGAGCCAGGAATCGCATCAATGTCAAAGCTCGGCACCTCGTTCAATCTCAACGTGTGGATCAACGACAACCGGAATGAGCTAAGGCCTCCGGTTGGCAACAAGGTTATCTGGAAAGACTCGAAGATGATGGTGATGATCATTGGGGGTCCGAACACCAGAAACGACTACCACATCACTCCGAGTCCGGAGTTCTTTCACCAGCTTCAAGGTGACATGCTGCTGAAGCTTATCGATCCCGATTCCGGGGCACGGATCGACATGCCGCTCAAGGAGGGCGACGTCTTCATGATTCCCCCCAACGTCCCCCACCGGCCCGTGCGCAAGGCAAACACGGTCGGCCTGGTCGTCGAGTATTGGCGGCCAGAAGGCGCGAACGATTCCTTCGTCTGGTACTGCGACGAGTGCGACGCCCTGGTCCACAGAGTTGAATTCCACCTCACCCAACTCGACGAGGATATCAAGCCAGCCTTCGAGGCGTTCTTCGCTTCCGAAGAGGCCCGGACGTGCGGAGAGTGCAGCGCGGTCCTGCCCATCCCTGGGGCACCGGAGTTCTAGGCCTATCCTCAAGATCGACCTTCATACCCACATCCTTCCCAAGCAGTGGCCTGACCTCAGTAAGCGGTACGGCTATCAGGGATTCCTTCAACTGGAGCACACCGGGCCGGGCTGTGCGTGCATGATGATCGGGGACCACCGCTTCCGCGAAGTGGGCGAGAACACCTGGGATGCGGGTGTGCGAATGGCCGAATGCGACGAGGTTGGTGTGCACGCACAGGTGCTATCCACGGTCCCCGTGATGTTCAACTATTGGGCTAAACCGCGCGACACGCTCGATCTTTCGAGGATGCTCAACGACCACATTGCTGAGGTCGTCGCAGAGCGGCCCGATCGCTTTGTGGGGTTGGGCACGCTGCCTCTGCAGGAGCCCTCTTTGGCTGTACGCGAGCTTGAGCGATGCGTAAAGGAGCTAGGACTCCCCGGTGTTCAGATCGGTAGCCACGTCAACGAGTGGAATCTGGACGAGCCCGCTTTGTTCGAGGTCTTCGAGGCTGCTCAGGAGTTGGGCGCGGCCGTGTTCGTACACCCGTGGGACATGCTCGCGCCTGAGCGGATGCAGAAGTACTGGATGCGCTGGCTCGTGGGCATGCCGACAGAGACGACCATCGCGATTTGCTCGGTTTTGTTTGGCGGAGTGCTCGAACGTCTACCGGATCTACGGATCGCCTTCGCCCACGGGGGAGGGTCTTTCGCTGGAACCCTCGGACGTATCCAGCATGGATTCGACGTGCGGCCCGACCTCTGTGCGGTCGACAATTCCGTCCCCCCAACTGAATACGCAGGAAAGTTTTATGTCGATTCCCTCGTGCATGACCCGAAGGCTCTGCAACTGCTAGTGGACACCGTGGGCGTGGAACGGGTGGCGCTCGGTTCGGACTATCCCTTCCCGCTTGGTGAGCACCGGCCTGGCTCGTTGATCGAGTCAATGGACGGCTTCCCGCTCGCAGACAAGGAACGCATGCTAAGCGGAACCGTTCTGGAGTTTCTCGCGTTGGACGCAACTCGATTCAGTGCCCCGGGAGGGGCCTCGTGACGGCGACTGTAGAGGCGTGGCGCCTGCGAGCCCAAGAGCTTGATGGTGCAGACCCACTGCGAGGGTATCGGTCGAAATTCCACATCCCCGAGGGCCTCGGAGGGGAAGAGGCCGCTTACCTCTGCGGCAACTCGCTGGGCCTCCAGCCAGTAGCAGTGGCTGACCGGGTGGAGCGGGAGTTGGAAGACTGGGCGCGACTTGCCGTCCGTGGCCACCACGACGCTCGGGCTCCGTGGTATCCGTATCATGAGCGCTTCCGGGGTCCCGCCGCGAGGGTCGTCGGGGCAGGTGAGAGCGAGGTGGTCATGATGAACGGCCTGACCGCCAACCTTCACCTGATGATGGTCAGCTTCTTCCGGCCCACTCCGGGCCGCAGCGCTGTTCTGATCGAACGCCCGGCCTTTCCGTCGGATCGTTACGCCGTCGAGACCCAGTTGCGTTTTCACGGCCTGGACCCATCCACCGAGCTGATCGAAGTCGGGCCTCGCGAGGGCGAAGAGGTCCTCCGGGACGACGATCTACTCGAGACGATTGAGCGCTGTGGTGAACGGGTGGCGCTGGTCATGATCGGGGGTGTGAACTTCCTCACCGGTCAGCGCTTCGACCTCCAGGAGATCACGCGAGTAGGCCACGCCGCTGGATGCGTAGTTGGCTTCGACCTAGCCCATGCGGCGGGCAACGTTCCCTTGGAACTCCACGACTGGGACGCCGACTTCGCCGCGTGGTGCAACTATAAGTATCTGAATGCTGGACCAGGTGCGGTCGGTGGGTGTTTTGTCCATGAGAGGCACCACGGCGAAGTACTTCCCCGTTTTGGTGGCTGGTGGGGGAACGATCCCGCGACCCGCTTTAAGATGCAGCTAATCCCTGACTTTCAGCCCGTGGCCTCCGCCGACGCCTGGCAGCTTTCGAATCCTCCAGTCCTCGCGTTGGCTCCTCTTGAGGCCTCGCTCGAGCTGTTCGATCAAGCAGGCATGGAGGCTTTGCGCACGAAGTCGGAGGAGTTGACGGGTTTCCTCGAAGAGCTTCTGCTGGCACTTCCCGGCGCCCCGATATCGATCACGACGCCGCCAGAGCCGGCACGCCGTGGATGTCAGCTCTCGCTCCGGGTGGGCCCGCGGGCTCGTGAGATTCAGGTCGCGCTCGAGGCAGGGGGGGTGGTGACGGACTTTCGTGAGCCGGACGTGATTCGAGTTGCGCCGGCGCCGTTATACAACTCGTTCAACGACATTGCTCGGTTTGTATCAGCGTTGTGCGTCGGCTTGGGCGTGATCCTGGACGCGCCGTGACCCCGTCTGTGGGTATCGCTGGAGCGGGGCTCGCCGGTTCGTTGATGGCGAGCATGTTAGCACACGACGGACACGACGTCGCGGTCTATGAGCGGCGGCCCGATCCTCGGCCCGACCCGCTAGAGGGTGGGCGTTCCATCAACCTGGCTCTTTCGCACCGCGGGATTCGTGCGCTCGACGGAATCGGCATCACCGAAGCCGTCCTGGCTCAGGCAGTGCCGATGCGCGGCCGTCTGATGCACGCGCTCGGTGGGGATCTCACGTTTCAGCCCTACGGGACGTCGAGCGAGCAAGTGATTCACTCGGTTTCGAGGTCGGGGTTGAACAACCTCTTACTCGACGCGGCGGAGCAGGCGGGTGCTCGGTTCAAGTTCGAACACCGGATTCGCGACGTGGACCTGGACGCCTCCACGCTTACGGCCACAGTTCCGGAGGGAGGCGAGGCGGTCCGAGAACACGATCTGATCATTGGTGCGGACGGCGCGTTCTCGGCGATTCGGGCCCGCATGCAGAAGAGGAGTGGGTTCGACTTCCAGCAGAGCTATTTGGAGCACGGGTATAAGGAGCTGTCGATGCCGCCGACCGCTGGTGGTGGGCACGCTATGGATCCCAACGCGCTGCATATCTGGCCACGCGGTAATTACATGATGATCGCGCTTCCCAACGCGGATGGGAGTTACACATGTACGCTATTTTGGCCGTTGAAGGGGGCGGTTTCGTTCCAAGCGATCCAAGCCGCTTCAGAGGTCGAAACGTTGTTTCAACGAGACTTCGCGGATGTCCTGCCACTCATACCCGATCTCGCTGAGCAGTACACCGACAACCCCGTGGGCTCGCTCGTGACGATTCGGTGCGGACCGTGGCACCACGGTGACCGTGCCGTGCTCATCGGAGACGCAGCGCACGCCGTCGTTCCGTTCTACGGCCAAGGAATGAACGCTTCGTTCGAAGACTGCCGCCTGCTTCGCGACGAGTTGAGCACGGGGCCCTCGCGAGCCTTGGCCCTGGAGCGCTTTTCTTCAAAACGCCGGGTCGATACCGACGCGATCGCGGCACTCGCCGTCGACAATTACACCACCATGCGGGACCGCGTGTCATCGCGCATTTTTCTGCTGGGGCGCACGGTCGGACGCGTCGCGCACACCCTGCTACCGAGCGTTTTTGTACCATTGTATACCCTGGTCACTTTCACTTCGGTGCCCTACGCGACGGCGGCCGAACGTTGGGCTCGACAGGTGCGCTTGGCGCGAATCGTCGGTGTGGTATTGCTGGTTCTTGCCGTGGTAGGGATCGCGGTCTCAATTCTCTGAGAGGTGTCGACGTGTCGCTGACCTATTCGACGTACTTGCAGGTGCCGGAACTGTTGGAAATTCAGACCCCGCAGTCTGATCCCGAAGAACACGACGAGATGTTGTTCATCGTCATCCACCAAGTATACGAACTCTGGTTCAAGCTCATACTCCAAGAGTTCGGGAAGGTGAATCGCAACCTCAGCGCGGGGGAACCCTTCAAGGCCATTGGCACGCTTAAGCGGATTCGAATGGTCATGAAAACCCTCGTGGCCCAACTCGACATCCTCGAGACGATGTCGCCGATGTCCTTCAATTCCTTTCGCGATAGGCTCGCGGCGGCTTCCGGATTCCAGTCCGTGCAGTTCCGAGAACTGGAATTCTTGTTGGGGTATAAACGACCTGCGATGCTCAGGCATCACGAAGGAAACGAGAGTGCCCTCGTAGTGCTCGAACGTCGTCTGAAGGAGCCCTCGGTCGTTGACCACTTTTATGACTTCCTAGAGACGCGCGGGGTAAACGTCCCCACTGGTCTCAGGGAAAAGGCCGTCGAGGAGCCGACACAACCTGACGAAGACGTGCAGGGCGCCGTCCTCGCACTGTACCGCTCCGACCCAGCTATCCAGATCCTGATCGAGATCATGACCGACGTTGACGAGGGTCTTCAGGAGTGGAGGTACCGCCACGTGAAGATGGTGGAGCGCACGATTGGAGATCAGCCAGGCACGGGCGGTTCTCTGGGTGTACGCTTTCTTCGGGAGTCGTTGTTTAAGCCAGTCTTTCCCGATCTTTGGGCGATCCGCGGCCAGGTCTAGTTGAACTTCAGTCCCGGGTAGACCGTGCGCCGAAGCGGCGTAGGAGGCATGTTCTCGCCATCGACTCCTCCCAGGAGATGAGCATGAGCGTGCGTCGTAGACGGTTCGGTTTGAGCCTTTGCTTTGGGCTGGCACTCGCCGTGCCGGGGTGCGGCCCTACCGAGGGAGCTCCGGGCGAGGCTAGCAGCTCGCGACCACCGGCTGCTGAGGGAGGCGAAAGGGACACCTCTAGCTCCACGCATCCGCACCCGGCTGATCTCGCGGTGACGGTGGCCGACCACTACGGACCTGACGAGCTGCGCACCCACGCCCTGGGGATTGTTGAGCACGAGCGTCCATCCGGAAGTGAGGGGGAGAACGCAGCGATCGACTACATCGTGTCGACCCTGACGGACTCCGGAGTCCCCGTCGAGGTCCACGAGTTCAGCGCCTACCTAAGCACGCCCGTTAGTGCATCGCTTCAGGTGGTGGGCTCGGACTTCGCCCCGCCAGCAATCACCATGGCGTACTCCGCATCCGCCGAAGCCTTGGTTGGGGAGGTCGTAGACCTCGGAGGCCTGGCGGACCTTCCGCAACTCGAAGTCGGCACGGGCGAGGCGATCGACGTGATCGGGGTGACGTTGAGCAGCGCCGCCCATCCGCGCGGGAATCTACCCGACGTGCAGGGGAAGATCGTCCTGGTTACCGGCCAGGCGCGGAACGAACCCACCGCGGTCTTGCAGGCTCTGGGGGCGGCCGCAGTTGTCTTCGTTAACCCCGAGGAGCGCCTAAACGACCTCATCGTCACTTCGACCTGGGGATCGCCGTCGCTCCGCAACTACCACCGCCTTCCGACCTTGCCCGTGGCCCACATCGCGAGGTCTGCGGGCGATCGCTTGCGCGCGCTTCTCGCCGCCGGCGTTGTCCGTGTGCAACTCGACGTCGAGGTCGACACAGGGTGGCGTCCGCTGCGGTTGGCTGTCGCTCGCATCGACCCCGCCTCCCGCAGCGATGCACCCTACGTGCTGTTCGGAGGACACATCGACGCCTGGTATCACGGAGGAACCGATGAGGGCGCGTCGAATGCAGCGATGGTCGCGTTGGCCCAGGCGTTCCACGCCGAACGGGCTGCCCTAACCCGGGGGCTGGTCGTGGCGTGGTGGCCGGGGCACTCCAACGGCCGTTACGCGGGATCCACATGGTTCGCAGATCGGTTCGCGGCCGAGTTGCAGGGACGTGCGTTAGCCTACGTCAACGTAGATGGAATCGGGCAGATGGGAGCGAGTCGGCTCGGCGCGGCGACGACGGCATCGCTTGCCGAGCTTGCCCGTGGCGCGATTCTCGACGCCGTCGGCGTTCCGATCGAACCAGCTCGGCCTGCGACGAACTCTGATCAGTCGTTCAACGGCGTGGGACTCCCGCTTCTGCAGCTCCACCACACGCGTTCCGAGGAGGACCGCGGAACGTGGTGGTGGCACACGCCCCAAGACACCTTCGACAAGATCGACTACGACGTCCTCAAGGCGGATACCGACCTTTACGCCTCGGCCCTGGCGGCATTGACCGCGTCGGCTGTTTTTCCAGTCGACCTCGTGGCCCAAGCCGAGGTCGCGGGGGTGGCCCTTGTCGACAGAGCGGCGCAATCAGACGGTCAACTGGATCTGGCGGCGGCTCGTGCAGCACATGCCCGGATGGCGAGGGCCTTCGCGGTGCTGCAGGTAGATGCCGCCCGGGAGCCGACAGGTGCGGTACCCGATTTAGATCTCGCTCTAGTGCGGGTGCTTCGGCCTCTGCACCGAGCCCTCTACGTTGCGGGTGCCCCGCACCATCCGGATGGCGGTCGTAATCCGGGTGCTCTACCCGGCCTGTGGCCCGCATCGATTCTCCAGGAAGAGTCACGGGACTCTGATCGATTCGGATTCGCTCTGACGACCCTCTTGCGCGAGGGGAATCGAATTGTAGAACTCTTTTCTGAGTCGGCAGATAGAGCGGAGCAGCTCAGTCAAAGAATTAAGGGAGATCGCAATGACGATTAACGCGAAGTGGACCTCGCTATCCGCGACGCTGGTTGGCAGCACTACGCTCATCTCCTGTTCATCCGAACGCACGGTCGACGGTGCAGGGATCCATGAGCTATGAAGCGGGTCGACGCCAGTTCGTGGCCATCGCCACGGGGGGACGGGGGGCTCCCGCCCAACTTCAGGTCTTTGCGCTTCCGCAAGAGTAGCGCGTCCCTTACCACCATCCACTAGCGAGCCACGCAACTATGGCCGTGAGATCTGATACCGACCTTGCTTGGGCTCCCAATCTCCGGCACGAGAGATTCGCTCGTAGTCCGGTAGTTCGTAGCGGTTACGATTGGTTTCTGAAAGAAAAAGCAGAAATGATCGAATCTGCTTTCTGGTACCTGCAAGCCTCAGGGATTTCTGGCGATTACCTCGAATTCGGCGTCTTTGAGGGCATGACGTTTGTCCAGGCCTGGCACGCCTCGACTCATACCCGTAATCCGCTTCGCCTGCATGCGTTCGACAGTTTTCGCGGATTACCGGAGTTAACCGAACCCCAGGATAAAGATGGGCCCTATCACGCGGGTATGTTCGCTGACGGCACCCGCGAAGTCTTTCTCGAGAACCTCAGGCACAATGAGGTTGACCGCGACCGAGTCACAATCACCGAAGGTTTTTTTGAGGATACGCTCGATGCTGGGCTTGCAAAAAAAATATCGCTCGAAGCTGCGGCCGCAGTCTGGATCGACTGCGACCTCTATTCATCGACAGCTCAAGCATTGAACTTCGCTGGCAGGTTTCTGGTTGATGGATCCGTACTAATGTTCGATGACTGGTTCGCGTTCAAGGGTCGAGCTGACAGGGGTGAGCAGTTGGCCGTTTCAGAATGGCGAGATTCGAACCCCCAGTTCCGAGTCCAGGACTACAAGACCTTCGGCCACCTGGGCAAGAGCTTCATTGTCAATCACGTGTAGCGCGTCAGCCCGTAGGCAACCCGTGTCATGAACCGTGGGCACGCTGAAACGTCATCCTATTCCCACTCGGGAAGAACAGAGTCAGACTGTCGCCCTCAACGGTCGCTGTAGAAGGCTCTACAACCGGATCGCCTCGGTTTACACGCATCTCAAAGGGCGAAGCCTCGAGCCCTTCGACCGCCTCGCCTTGAGCCGCGAAGTACAGGTGTGTGAATACCAAGTCTTCGCCACTACGAGTGAAGGTGCCCCCCTCCGCTGACATCCGCGCTGGCTCGCCGGTACCGTCCAGAACGTAGAAAAGGACGTTCCACTCGCCGTCGACGAACATGATGTGACCCGCGAGGTCGTGGGACACGCCCGAGACCAATTCGTACTGGTCAGCCCGCCAGGCACCGTCGAGATCGGTCCCTTGGGCGGCCGCCGGCTCGGGTGGCGTGCCGCACGCCACGACGAGCAAGGTGACGAGGACGGCGCCGAGCGAGGCACCGCAGAAGCGGGATGCACTGATGAAGCCTGCGCTACTCTCTTTCACAGTTCTCCACTTGGTTGAACGAATCAGCCGATCGTCGCGATGACCTTCAACTCGACGTGGATCGGGGTAGGGAGTCGGACCACCTCGACGGTCGTGCGCGTTGGGCGGATGTCCTCGAAGTACTCACGGTAGACCTCGTTAAAGGGATCAAAGTCTTCTCGGATGTCCGTCAGAAAAACGCTCACATCGATGATGCGGTCGAAGCTCGATCCTGCATCCTCGAGGATAAGTCGCAAGTTCTCGAACACGGAACGGGCCTGCTCCACGATGTTGTATCCCGCCACAAGTCCCTCTGGCGTCAGGTTAACGCCCGGAATGGTCGCGGACCCCCGTTTGCGAGGCCCCATACCGGAAACGAACAGCAGGTTGCCGACCCGCCGCGCGTGCGGATAAGCACCTACAGGTTCGGGCCCCCGGGGGCTATCGAAAGGGCCGTCTTCGCTTAACAAGTCAGGTGCTCCTCAAGTTGGAATGGTTTCCGAGAGTCTTGGATGGTCCCGAGTGCCTTGGTCACACCTTCACGCACACGTTCTTGGGCTCCGTGAAAAAGCGTAGGGCTTCGTCTCCGCCCTCGCGTCCGACACCACTCGACTTCATTCCGCCAAAGGGCACTCGCAAGTCCCGCAGCATCCAGCAGTTTACCCACACGGTGCCTGCCTCCAAGAGGTCTGCGACGCGGTGAGCGCGGCTCAGATTATCGGTCCAAAGAGTCGCAGACAGACCGTACTGCACAGCGTTCGCGATCTCGACAGCTTCTGCCTCGCTGTCGAACGGACTTACGGTGACCACGGGTCCGAAAATCTCTTCTTGATTTACTCGGCACTCAGGCCCCAATCCGGTGATCACGGTGGGTCGGTAGAAGAATCCGTCCTCACACCGACCCGCCGGCGGCGTCCATCGCTTACCCCCACTGCGCACAACGCCCCCTTCGTCAACTGCCAGGCGAACGTAGGATTCGATCTTCTGCAAATGGTCGCCCGAAACCACGGCACCTTGTTCCGTGTCTTCGTCCAAGGGGTCGCCACTGCGAAGGGCGTCGGCCCCGGTCATCAGTCGGGCCAAGAATTCTTTGTAGATTGGTCGTTGGACGAGGATTCGCGATCCGCAGAGGCAAATCTGTCCCTGGTTGGCGAACGACGACCGCAGGGCCGTTGACACCGCCGCGTCCAAGTTTGCATCGGCAAAGATGATGTTCGGGTTCTTGCCCCCCATCTCGAGCGCGAGCTTCTTGAACATCGGCGCGGCCACGCCAGCGATCTCTCGACCGGCGCGCGTGCTGCCGGTGAAGGTCAACGTGGGCACGCCGGGATGCGATACGAGCGCCGCGCCGGCCGTCTGACCACGACCATGCACCACGTTGAGCACTCCAGGCGGCAGTCCTGCCTCTTGGGCCACCTCGCAAAGCAAGGCGGCCGAGGTGGGTGTTACCTCAGATGGCTTGCCCACCACGGTGTTACCCGTGGCCAAAGCCGGAGCGATCTTCCACGAAAACAGGTAGAGCGGGAGGTTCCACGGCGAGATTGCCCCGGTGACGCCTCGGGGTCGATGTAGTGTGTAGTTGATCGCTTCGTGGTCGGTGATGTGTGCCTCGGACGCTCTGTGCAACACGGCGCCGGCGAAGAAGCGGAAGTTGGCGATCGCCCGAGGAATGTCGACGGACCGGGCCACCACAATCGGCTTGCCCGTGTCTGCGCTTTCAATTTGAGCGAACTCCTCGAGCCGGGATTCAATCCCTGACGCGATCCCGAAGAGCAGTGCGCTGCGGTCTTGTGCAGGCATGACAGACCAGCCAGCGAACGCGTCGCGCGCCGACTGCACCGCCGCTTCAACATCCTCAGCTTCGGAGGCAGCGATTCGCCCGTAGATCCGTCCCGTCGCGGGCTCGACGTTGTCCAGCCATTGACCGGCATTCGAGTCAACAAAACGACCGTTAATGTAGTTGCGGATGTCTCCGCTCACGTGTGACTCATGTGTTGGACGCTCATCAGTTGATGGGATGGCTACTGGGTCGCAGTCCGTCCGCCGTCAACCGGCAGATTGACGCCTGAGATGTAGGACGCAGCCCGCGATGCCAGGAATGCGATGACATCGCCCACCTCGGACGCGTGGGCGAACCGACGCAGCGGGACTCCGGCGCGAGCGGCTGCAATGGTCTCTTCCACGGACGCACCGGAACGCTCGGCGCGCTTCTTCATCAAAGAACGCAGGCGGGCTGTGTCGGTGAGTCCAGGGAGAACTGTGTTTACGGTGATTCCGAAGGGACCGAGTTCGCCCGCCAACGTGCGTGACCAATTCGCGACAGCGGCTCGGACCGTGTTCGACACGCCGAGCCCGGGGATGGGAGCAATGACCGACGTGGATGTGACGTTGATAACACGACCGTACTGGGCGGCCTTCATCCCGGGAAGGAGCGCTTGCACCATTAGATGGTTCGCGATGAGGTGACGCGACATCGCCCGCTCCAAGTCCTCGACGGTGGCTTCTGCCAGCGGGCCTGCAGGAGGGCCTCCCGTGTTGTTGACCAGAATCTCGGCGGGACCGTGCTTGGCGATATGCTCTTCGACCTTTCGCCTTAGAGTCGCCGGTTCATCGAAGTCAGCGGTTATGATCCCGTGGATCTGATCGCTCCCCCTAGGAAGCGTATCCATGACCGTTCTAAGGGCCGCGCCGTCCCTCGCCACGAGGACGACAGAAGCGCCAAGATCCGCGATCGCGTGTGCCGCTGCATTCCCAATTCCCTGGGAGCTGCCGCAGACGAAGGCCCGCCGGCCAATGAGCGTTTGCATTCGCTACCCTACGGGCACCGCGTTTCGGGAACAAGCCGGAGTAGGGGTGGGCACGTCGACCAAGACCCCCAAAAGCAACAAGGGCGACGACCCTATGGAGCTGGGGGCGCCGCCCTTGTAGGTGGCCCAGGCCACGAGGGCTGGGCCGGCTGGTTACGCCGAGCGGGGGCTCAGCGCTCCCAGTACGTCACGAATGCGTGGGTGGGGCCTCGACGTCCGCCGCGAACCAAGAAGACGCTGACCGTACGGTCAGCACGCTCCCCGACCAAAGTTGCCTGGAGTTTCGCGTCGTTGTAGTCGAGCGACTGGTTCTTTACGTCGAAGCCCGCGTCCTCCATCTCCTCGACGTAGAAGTCTGCCACCCGATCAATGGCGTCGTCCGTCGAGAACTTGAAGGCACCGCCCATCCCGTCGTCGACGTCCGCCGTATACGTCTGCGGCCCGTCGTCGATGTCGTAGTAGCTCGGGACCCAGCGCGGAATGCTGCCACCGTCTTCCATGCCGCGGAAGGTGCTCACGCCGTTCTCGGTCTTGACGCGAACTGCGTCATCATCGAATTCGAGACGGACCACTTCGCCCTCGGCGCCGCGAACGGTTAGCCAGCCGGAGTCGCCCGAGCCATCCCCGTCGAACCGCAGCACTTCACCTTCGTCGGTCGAGAGGACGAGCGAGCCTCCGTCGTCACTCCCGGTCGCGTCGAGTCTCAGCACTTCGCCGTCGCTGGACCGGATCACGAGGGAGCCCCCGTCCTCGTCCGCTGAGGCATCAATCCGAACCAGATCCTCGCCGTTCTTGGTGACGACCAAACGTCCTCCGCCTTCGTCGCCCTTAAGGTCGAGCGTGAACGTGCCCTCATCTGTGCGCAGCGTGAGGAAGCCGTCCATAGCGTCGTCGGCCGAGACGACGGATTGCGCTCCGGACTTCACGTTTTGTACGAGCAGGGTACCGGCGCCCTCGTCGGTCTCGACGACCTTGAAATCGGGGTGCAGGTTGACGGCCCGAGCCGCCACCTTCAGGGGGGCTTCGCGGACCTCGTGAAGGACCTCGCGGACTTCGCGTTGCAGGAAGTAGCCTGCCACAGCAGTTGCGGCCACGCCCGTAAACGCCAGAACACCGAACGCGATGGCCAACCAGGCGACGGGGTGTAGGCCTTTACGCTTCTTGCCTAGCGAACTCTCGTACTCTTCGTGAATGGTCATCTCTGCTCGTCCTCGAGTGTCGTTCTTACCCACGCTACATACGATCGAGGGGGCGTCCCCCTTCACGTGGGTGCGGCCTTTACAGACAAGACGAGTGTATCCCCCGAAAAGGTTCAGCGGGAGCAAGGGAGTGGTTGCGATGTGTAGGTTTCGGGCGTCTTATCCCGGATCGGCCCAGCAATTGTCAAGGAAAATCAATGGAAAACACATTGTTGTACCTGTCCCGCGCCGACGTGGTCGCCGTGGGGCTGACAATGGCCGAGATCATCTCAGCGGTCGATTCCATGTTTGGGGAAAAAGGGGCCGGGCGGACAGAGATGCCCCCAAAGCCGGGCATCCACCCCTCGGACGACGGCTTCATCCATGCGATGCCAGCCTACGTTCCTGCCGTCGGCGCGGCTGGTCTCAAGTGGGTTTCTGCCTACCCTGAGAACAAAACGCGCGGGCTACCCTACGTCTCTGGACTGATCGTCATGAACGATCCGTCATCGGGGATCCCGACAGCCGTGCTCGATTGCACTTGGGTTACGGCAATGCGCACCGCGGCTGCCTCCGCGGTCGCGGCTCGTTACCTGGCTCGCCCTGATAGTCGCTCGCTGGGCGTTGTCGGATGTGGGGTCCAGGGTCGTAGCAATCTGGAGGCGATGGCTGTTCTGTTCGATCTCGAAATCGTGCGGGCGTACGACCACCGTCGATCGAACACTGAGCGATACGCTGCCGAGATGCAGGATCGTTTCGGGATCGATGTGGAAGTAGTCGGGTCGGCCGAGGCCGCGGTTCGAGACATGGACTTGGTTGTCACGGGGGGTCCGATCTTGAAGCAGCCGCAGCCGACGATTGGGGTGGGCTGGTTAGCGCCCGGAGCGTTCGCGTCACCGTTGGATTTCGACTCGTACTGGACCGGAGAAGCGCTGTCCGAGATCGACAAGTTCGCCACCGACGATCTTGCCCAGTTCGAGTACTACCGCGGAGCCGGGTACTTCCAGGCGACGCCCAAGCCATACGCGGACCTAGGGCAGATCGTCGCGGGCGAGGTCCCCGGCCGGGAGGGGGACAACGAGCGCACGATGAGCATGAATCTGGGGATTGCGCTCGAGGATGTAGTGACGGCGGTCAAGATCGTTGAGCGGGCGCGCGAGCGGGGGATCGGCCAAACCCTTCCTCTTTAGCCTCGCCAATTAGATGCAACGTGCTGAGTTGACGGGGTTCCAGCCCTTGAGCCTTGCCTGCGGGCTACGGCCTACCGCAGCTTCAATCCGCCACCCGTCCACTAGGAGCTACCCATGCGCATGATCAAAGGCACAATCACCCTAGGCGCCGTTTTCGCCTTGATGCTCACCGCTGCTGACGCCTCCGCCCAAGGCGAGTCCCGCTTCGGCGTCTGGAAGATGCAGTCCGATGCGCCACCGCCGGCCGTCAACATCATGACCTATGCTCCGCACGGAGACGGCGGGATGAGCATCACCGTTGAGTCGACGAACGCCGAAGGCCGCGACTCCAAGTGGGGTTATGAGACCATGTTCGACGGCGAGTTCCACGCCGTTAGCGGCCAAGAGAATGCCGAGACGGCCGTCGAAGTTGTAGATGACCGCTCGACCCGGATCATGAACAGCCGCGGCGGTAAGGTCTATCAGGTCATCCTGAACACGCTGTCCGAGGATGGGAACACCATCACGAACGAGTACATCCGCATGGATGAGCACGGGAAGATCATTCGGGTTTCGCACGCTACGTACGAACGGATCGGATAGCGCTAAGGCGAAGATGCGGGGCAGGGCAGTCTTCGTCCTCGCAGCGTTATCGATGGTCCTCGAGCATACGCCGAATGGTTGGCGTGCTTTGTCGGGGCACACATCCACCGCCAAAGCTTCGTGGGACTCGCCTTAGGGCATAGGTGGGCAGTGGGTTGCTACCGCATGTGGGCCTCGAACGCCTCAGCGACCTTCCGCACAATTGCGGGAGCACTGCCGGAAATATTCACTACACCCGCGACCACCAGGTCGTGTTCGGGCACGAGCAGAAGAAGCGTCGTGCCTCCCACCGAACCTCCGGAATGCGAGACGGTGCGGTCACCGTCGCTTTGAGTCGATGACATCCATCCGATTCCGTAGTTCGTTTCGGAACCGTCACTTAGATGTTGTGATGTCATCAACAATGTGAGAGTCTGCGCTTGCAAGAATCCAGGCCGCAGATGGGCTTGGCCGAAGCGAATCAGGTCCTCTGGCGTCGAAAGGAAACCCCCTCCCGCCCACTTGTAACTGTTGTCTACATAAGGGGCGTTGACGATCGCGCCGCCTCTTCCGTGTTCATAAAACTCAGTGCGGTTCACGACGATCGAGTCGTTGTGGTCAGGGACGGTTTGCCGGAGCCCTAGCGGTTCGAACACCTCCTCTCTTACCAGCTCGAGGAACGGCGTGCCCGACGCGCCCTCCATCACGGCGCTGAGCAAATTCCACCCATAACTGGAGTACTGATACTGGGTCCCCGGTTCGTGCAGGAGTGGGTCGTCGTCGAAGATTTCGAGCCCTTCTGAAACCGTAGGATAGTTGCGACTCGACATCATTTCGTTGCCCGCGTAGTGACGGATTCCAGCGAGATGACCGCCAAGCTGTCGTGGTGTGACCGTCCATTGCTTCTGAGGGAAGTTGGGCACGTACGTTTGAACCTCTGCATCCAGGTCGAGCTGTCCTCGTTCGACCAGCACTCCGATCGCGCTAGCGGTCATCGTCTTCGAGACACTACCGATCCGAAACTTAGTCAGCGGAGTGACAGGGACACCCTGTTCTAGGTTGGCCCACCCGAACCCCTCGGACCAGACGATTCGACCGCCGACGCCGACGGCGAGGGAAGCGCCCGGGACCCCATCGGCCTCCATGATCTCTCGTACGATAGTGCGGGCCGACGCGATCGCATCAGTGTAGTCGTTGCTGGCGTGTACTTCGGCGAGCGTCGGGGTCTGTGCGTGCGCTTCGGGAGAAAGCACCGGCGACAGAAACATCACTGACGCCGCGGCGGCCAGCATCGCCGGCAGGGTGCGAATACCCTCCGTAAACCCCGAACTCGTTCCACGATTCCGCTTCATCATCCACCGCTCCGTCTACGTAGGTGTCGTCGGTTCAGATGGCAAAGGTACCCCGCGGAAGCTTGGCTACTCAAGCAGTGGAGGCGGGGCCGCGGCTCACAGATCCTGACGCGGAGCCTCCAGCCGCGTACGTTCAGGACGACCGCAAACCCAGGAGCGAATCGTGATCCGTCCCGCCGTTACGCTGCGCCTCTCCGCTGTCTTTGCCCTAGCCGCTGTCGCCAGCACCCAACTCTCAGCCCAGGCTACCTCTGGGGCTCAGGCCGCCCAGTCGCTGGCTCTCGAGCAGTACCTCGACATCGAGTCAGTTGCGAATCCCCAGATTTCACCGGACGGCTTGCACATCGTCTACACCAGAGGGTGGGTCGACAAAGCCAAGGATCGGAGGTCCTCGTCACTGTGGGCCATGGAGGCAGACGGAGGTCGGAACCGGGAGCTATTGGAAGGGGGAGGCGCAGCCTGGTCGCCCGACGGAACGCGGATCCTCTTCACGGCTCCAGGTGAACCCAACGGCGCGCAGATCTTCGTGCGTTGGATGGACGCTGAGGGCGCGACCTCTCAGATCACCCGCCTCGAACATGGCCCGTCGAACGTACGGTGGTCGCCGGACGGAGAGTGGATCGCTTTCACTGCGAGGGTGGACGACAAAGCTGACTTCGCCGGCGTGCAACTGCCCGGGCGCCCGTCGGGAGCGGAGTGGACGGCGGAACCCAAAGTGGTTGAACGTCCAGGGTACAAGCGAGACCGTGCCGGCTATATCGATACGGGCTGGACACACGTCTTCGTAGTTCCCGCCGATGGGGGGACTCCGCGGCAGCTTACTGACGGCGAGTGGAATCACTCCGGAATCGCTTGGACATCCGACGGGTCCGAGATCGTGTTCGCATCGCACCGCGCGGAGGACTGGGATCGCCCCGAGAATTGGATGGAGTCCGAGATTTACGCGGTCACCGTCAGCGACGGGCAGATTCGGCAACTCACCCGTAGGCGCGGACCCGACGGCAACCCGGTACCGTCCCCCGACGGAAAATTCATTGCCTATATCTCCGGCGACGAGCACTTCGACACCTACCGGAATCAGCGCATCCACGTGATGAATCGGGATGGCTCCGGGTCGCGTTTGATCTCGGGCGACTACGATCGCCAATCGGGAGGACTCCAGTGGGCGCCAGATAGCAACGGCCTTTACTTCAGCGTTTCGCGCGAGGGCTACCGCAGCTTGCACTACGTCGACTTGGACGGAGGCGTCGAGCAATTGACGGACGGGCAGCAGCTTCTGACGCTATCGTCGTTTTCGAGGGACGGAACCGCCGTTGGGACGATCGCGAGCGCGCATGAGCCGGGCGACGTTTACCGTTTCCCACTCCGCAGCCCACGCGAGGCCACCCGGCTAACGCACGTCAACGACGACGTTCTTGGGAGCGTGACGTTGGGTGAGGTAGAGGAGGTCTGGTACGACTCCGATCCTTTCCGGGTGCACGGGTGGATCGTCAAGCCGCCGGACTTCGACCCCAGCCGCACGTACCCACTCATGCTCGCGATCCACGGGGGACCGCACGGCATGTACAACGGGGGATTCAACTTCGCATTTCAAGAGCACGCGGCGAACGGTTATGTGGTGCTCTATACGAACCCTCGAGGGAGCACGGGTTACGGCACTGAGTTCGCGAACGCGATCAACCACGACTACCCCGGCGTCGACATGCAGGACCTCATGCGGGGCGTGGACGAGGTGGTCGAACGCGGGTACGTCGACGCGGACAACCTGTTCGTGTACGGCTGCTCCGGCGGCGGCATCCTGACGACCTACATCGTCGGCAACACGGACCGCTTTCGGGCCGCGTCAGCCAACTGCCCCATCGTGAACTGGATGTCCGCCATGGGCACGTCGGACGCGATCGGTTATGCGCGGACTTTCGAAAAGCCGTTCTGGGAAGATCCGACGGAGTGGATCGATCGGTCCTCCATCTTCTACGTGGGCAACGTCAAGACGCCGACCATGTTGATGACCGGCGAGATGGATCTACGCACACCGATGGGCCAAACGGAGGAGTACTACCAAGCGCTGCAGTACATGGGCGTGCCGTCCGTCATGGTCCGTTTCCAACAGGAGTGGCACGGGACCAGTTCGAAGCCGTCCAACTTCATGCGGACGCAGCTTTACCTGCGGAAGTGGTTCGAGAAGTGGGGTACGCACGACGAGCCCAAAATCAGTAGCTGACCGCGACGGACCTCAGAAGCTCGGCTCCATTTCGGCGATCACATCCTGATAGAACTCAGGCATCTTCTCGCCGTACCCTTGGCGAGGTTGGAAGCGAGACGCGTCGAGCGTAGTCTCCTGTGCATCGGCTACGGTTGCTGTGATGCGTGCGATGAGAGATGGCTGCGGGTCGGGCGTCTCCTCTTCCTTGGGCTTGTCGCCGCCACGGCGTCCCAACAGTCCGCCCAGCCTGCCTCGTACAGCGCTGGCCGCCCCGCCGGCGGCAGCGCGTCCCAATAGGCTTCCGAGGCCTTCGCTGATCGGCTTGCCTTCGGTCGCGAGGACAGCGTCTCGATCCAGCCTTGCCCCGTCGGGGACGATCACGAAGTAGCCAACCGACTTGACCGGTGCACCATCCAACTGATCGAGCTCTTCACGGTTGCGCTCTATGGCGGCCCGGAGCCGCGGGTCGTGCACGAAGGCTGCCTCCATACCCGACGCCGACGTCGCCAACTCCGCGAAGTTCTCTTGCATTTCGGTGCCGTTGTGTTCGTAGGCTCGTTCCATTGCCGCATGACCGGGGAAGTCCTCGCTCATCCACGTGTCCATGATCATCACCAGTTCGCCCACCGCTATGGTGCCGTCAGTTTCGGTCGCTTCGGCTTCCACTTCGAGCGTCAAAATCGTTTGTCGGGCGTCATAGCCTGCGACTCGATCTCGCTGTCCCGATCCATCCGTCGACAGTTTGAAGTCGAAGTCGAGCTCCTGCAGATCCTCTTCAGACTCGACGGTCCCCTGGGCACCGTCCACGGCGATCTGCCTCATTTTGGCCAATGCAGCAAACATTTGTTCGAAGGTCAAGGTGAAGTAGCTCTGGCTTCCGTGGTCCTCCATCGTGATCAGGCCGTTGACGTAGTCCACGACCGTTGATGAACTCTCTTCGTCGGTGCGGACCAACCCGCCTTTGATGTAGGTGGTCTCGACGGTGGACATGTCTCCACCTGGGATAAAGTTCATCAGGACCCCGAGTCCACCCCCGTACTCAACGTCGGTGACGGTGGTATAGATGACGTCCTGGCCGCTGCCCGTGCGGGGCAACGCGCAGACCATGAGTGCGGCGAACAAGATGGATGTGGGACGGAGAAGGCCGAGTCGCGGCACGTTGAAACGCAGCATGGCGGGTTTCCTAGTCCTTGATCGTCGAAGGGGTATCGCGGCCCACACAATGAGTGTCTTACCGTATCTGCGCGAATGGTGGGCACAAGCGGACAGGGTAGAGGGGTAGTGGGCATGGTGAGCAAGAGAACTTTCGGGCCAGATAGCGAAGTGCCACCCGCGACGGTTGCCATCCCCGGAAGGTTGGCTGCCCGATTCAGCGAGTGGCATCGCGAGGTGGTCTGGAGCTACAACCCGGTGATGACGACGTACCGGCTTACGTCGCCACATGGCGCATCGCAGTACCTCAAAGTCGGCACACCCGCATGGCGACCGACATTGGAGCAGGAGCGCACGCGGATGCAGTGGGCCAGGGGTCACCTGCCCGTTCCAGAGGTGCTGGAGTGCGACGCTGATACTTCGGCGCAGTGGCTGCTTACCGCAGCGCTGCCAGGTCTCCCAGCTATCCACGCCACCCTACGATCCGAGCCCGAACAGCTGATCGACCGCCTCGCCCGAGCTCTGCGCGTCTTCCACGCGGTACCCATCGAGGCCTGTCCTTTCGATTTCCGACTAAACTCCGCGCTTCGGCAGGCACGCGCTCGTGTACAAGGCGGATGGGTCGATCCGCCAGGGGACTTTCACAAGGTGCATGCCCAGCTCACGGCGGAGCAGGCCCTGGAGCGCTTGGAGCGGGAATGCCCCGACTCTGAAGATCTCGTGGTCTGCCACGGCGACTACTGTCCTCCCAACATCATCTTCGAGGCCGACCGCCTAGGCGGCTTTGTCGACCTCGCAGAGGTGGGGGTCGCAGATCGCTGGTGGGATCTCGCGATCGCAACGTGGAGCGTCGGGTGGAACTTCGGAGAAGCGCATGAGATGCGATTTCTCGAAACTTATGGAGCTGAAATGGACTCGGAGCGCTGTGCGTACTACCGACTTCTGTATGACGTGGTCTCGTAGCACGTACCATTGATCACAGCCGTCCTGGTGGCCATCGTAAAGAGACTGTTCCCCCAGATCCCAACCGCATGACAACACGTCGCGACTTCCTGAGAGCTGTCCCGCTTGGAGCGGTGGCTTCGTTCGCTCCTTTTTGGCTCGCTCCTTCTTCGCCCGCACTCCGGCGGCGCGCGAAACATCCCGAGCCCCGTCCTGGAATCGATGGTTCGAAGGTGTTGGACCGAGAAGCGCTCGCCGCGTTCCCGGAAGAGACCAAAGCCGTCTATGACATGGTTCGCGAAATGCCCCAGATTGCGGACGGGATTGGCTGTTCCTGCGGCTGTTCCGCCATGCCTGGATACCGCTCGCTGCTGACCTGCTACCACCCGGGTGGTATGGCGATGGGGTGTGCGATCTGTCAGGGCCAGGGCCGGCTGGCCTACCGGCGATTCAAGGAAGGCCAGACGCTCGAGCAGATCCGACGCGCGACCGACGCCCGCTTCGGATGAGAGGACTGTCATGAGCTTCCGTACGCAGGCTTTCACCGCCGTTCTGGCGGCCTTGGCGGCAGGGCCTGCGCTGCCTTCTCCCATACTGGCGCAGGTGCGTGGGAGTGAGCGCGGCCGGGTGAGTCAGGTGGCGGACGGGACGAAGATCGTTGTGGACTATGCCCGCCCTCACGTCCGAGGCCGCGATCCGATATTCGGCGGGTTGGTCGGTTGGGGACACACGTGGACGCCAGGGGGGAACGAGGCGACCACCTTCGAGTCAAACAAGGATGTGACGCTGAACGGAGTCGCCGTGCCGGAGGGCCGGTACTCTGTGTGGTTTGTCCCATCCGAAGACAATTGGGATTTCGTACTCGACCCCAACGATCAGCTCTACCACACGCAGGGGCCCGCTGCGCGCCCAGAGCAAATTCGGTTCGAGGTCACGCCGGAAGAATCTGAGTTCACCGAAGCCCTGACTTTTGATTTTCCGCTCGTCGGATCCACGGGTATGGATCTGCGCTTTCGCTGGGCGACCACCCGCATCCTTGTACAGATTGGCGTCGAGCCGACTGCGGCCGGGTCGATCAGTTCCGTTGAGGCTGCTCCGCTCGTGGGGACGTACGAGATGACCTTCGAGGGGCCACCTCCAGAGGGTGCACCACCGGGCGCTGCTCCGACGATGCAGGTAGATGTGCGCTACGACGGTGATCGCCTCGTCGGGAGTATCGCTGGCGGGCCGCCAGGGCTACCGAACGAGTTGACGTTTCTTCCTGTAGCGGAGTCCGTCTTCAACCCTGGGTGGATGCGGGATGGGGAGGTATTCGAGACCGAGGTTGACATGTACTTCGAGTTCGTTGTCGATGGCAACGCCGCGACGGGCTTCGACGTCCGCGGCCTCGAGGATCGCTTGATAATGCGCGGACGACGTTCGAACTAGACGTTCAGCGTAGGGTGTCTAGCTGCGCTGCAATTGTATCGGCGATGAGCTCAGATTCGGTGAAGATCGTCCCGAGTACGCCGCCTGGCTGGTAGTTGTCGAAGCCCGGAAAGTACAACCCTTTGAACTCACCCTTCCCAATCGGATGTGCCGGGAATCCGTTGGCGTCCAGCAAGGCGTCGCACTCGCCCAGAAAATCTTCAATGCACGCCCGATACCCGGTCGCGAAAATCACCGCGTCGAAGGCCGGGTTGCGGCCATCCACGAATACAACACGATCGATTTCGAAGCGTTCAATACAGGGGAAGACCTGGATGTCGCCGCGTTTGATACGATTGATGGTGCCCACATCCACCACTGGGGTCTTCCCGTGCAGGCGGAGTTGTTCAATCGGAGAGATCGTGGGTGAGGCGATGCCGTACTTCGTGAGATCGCCCACGGTCAGCTTTCGTAGGGCCGCGCCGATGGGGCCAGCGATCGACGGAGGCAGACGCCCCAAAGTGCGAGCCGTCAGGTGCGTCGGTCGGCCCAATATATCGCGTGGCACGGCGTTTACGGGACCTCGAACCGAAAGCGCGGTGTGCACGTCTTTCTCGCAAAGGTCGAGTGCAATCTCGGCGCCTGTGTTACCCATGCCCACGACGAGCGTTTTCAGGCCCGCGAATTCAACAGGGTTGCGGTACTCGCGACTGTGATTGACTTGGCCCTCGAACTGTTCTTGCCCCGGGAACGTCGGGAGGTTCGGGACGCGGTTTACCCCGGTGGCCATCACCACGTGAGTCGCCCGGTACCGCGAGCCGTCGTCAGTCTCGACCGCCCACGCGCCCCCCGTGGGCCGGACAGAAGAAACGGCCTGGCCGAAAAGAGGGGTAATTGCCCGTTCCCGTGCGTACTCCTCGTAGTATTGAGCGAGCTGAGCACGCGGAACGTAGCGAGGGTATGAAGCAGGGATGGGACTCCCCGGGAGGTGAGAAAGCTCCTTGACCGTGTGCAGGTGCAGGCGGTCGTAGTGGTGGTGCCAGGCCTCTCCAACGTGAGACCCTTTCTCAAGGATCACGAAGTCCACTCCGTGCCGCCGAAGGCGACCCGCAACCGCGAGCCCCGCGGGGCCGGCGCCCGCGATGAGCACAGCTACGTCCATCGTTGGGGTCGGTTCGAGAGTCACGGTTCGTTTGCGGATACGGGGGTAACGTCGCGAGGCTATCCCTGTCGTGGCATTTTGGCCAGCCAAGTCTACCCCCGCTTTACGATCTTGATGCTCTACGATCACCCTGACTTCGATAATCATCGCGGCGTCCACTTCCTCCGTGACGCCCGCGTCGGACTGCGTGCGATCATCGCCATCCATCGGGTCAGCGACGACGCTCCTGCAGTCGGAGGCATTCGCTTCCGGCCGTACCCAGATGACGAGGGCGCGCTAGCAGACGCGCTACGGTTGTCCGCTGCGATGACGTTCAAGGTTGTGCTTGCGGGACTGCCCGTGCGCGGGGGCAAGACGGTTATTTTGGGCGATCCGCGAACACGGAAAACCCCAGAGTTGCTCCGCGCCCTCGGGCAGGAAATCGAAGCGCTTGGCGGGCGGTATCTGGCAGGACCGGACGTGGGAACCACGCCAGCCGATATGGATGTCATCCGTGAGGTGACCTCTTTCGTTGGCGGGACCACCACTCGCATGGGGCCAGGTGGTTCGGCGCCTCCGACAGCCGCCGGCGTGTTTAACGCCGTGAAAGCGCTCGCGGCCCACCTCAATGGTGACCCAGACCTGACGGGCGTGCACGTGGCCGTCCAGGGTGTCGGTGCGGTAGGGGCCGACCTTGCCGACAGGCTGGCAGAGGCAGGCGCGCGCCTTTCGGTGGCCGATGTCGATTCCACTGCCGTCCAAGCCGTGGCAGCACGCACCGGAGCGACCGTGGTGGACGCAAAGGAGGCGCTCTTCGTTGACGCCGACATCCTCGCCCCGTGCGCGCTGGGGGCGGTGCTTTCGATGGCCACGATCCCCCGACTCGCGGTGCGGGGCATTTGCGGGGCAGCGAACAACCAGTTGGCGACGGCCGCGGACGCAGTACGCCTTCACGATCGCAAGATTTCGTTCGTACCCGACTTTGTCGCGAGCGCTGGTGGCGTGATTGCGGGCATCGCTGCTGAGGGTCTCATCAAAGCGGATGAGGCAGATCAGCTCATCGCCGGAATCTTTGACCGCTCCTTGTCCATCCTGCAGCACGCCACGCGAGAAGGCCTCGCTGAGACCGACGTGGCGGCCCGCATGGCGTCGGCTCTCCTAGGCCGAGAGTAGGTCAGGCCGTAGCCACTACTCGTACCGCAACGCCTCCATAGGATCGATGCGGGAGGCCCGTCGTGCCGGGAGGTAGCCCGCCGTGAACGAGACCGCTGCTAGCAAGAGGCTAACTCCGACGATCACGATGGGATCGAACGCGTCTAGTTCGTAAAGCAACGACTGAGCTGCGCGGCCCAGCAGAAGGGCTGCACCAATGCCGATGACTCCGCCGATCAAGGCCATACGCCCGACTTGCTTCAACACCATGGCGCGCACACGGTCGCTCGCCGCGCCCAAGGCCATCCGCACACCGATCTCGCGAGTGCGCTGCGCCACCGTGTACGACAGAACGCCATACAGGCCCACGCCCGCAAGCAACGTGGCGAGCCCGGCAAAAGCCGCGGAAAAAGTCCCCACCATGCGATCGATCAATACGCTTTCCTGCGCTTGCTGCTCGAGCGTCTTCAACTCCTCGACGGGTAGGTTGGGGTCGATATTGCTGATAACCCCGGGCACCGCCCGCATGACCGCATCTGGCGAGGTCGCCGTGCGGGTGTAGAAAGTGATTGACCCAAGGCTTTCCTGCCGGTAAGGGGTGAAGAAGAGAGGCGGGACCTCGTCTTTGACCTCGCTATACTTGGCGTCTTGTACGACGCCGATGATCTCCATGTCGAGTTCTTCCCCCCCGTTCGACATCCTCTTGCCGACTGCGTCACGGCTATCGAGTCCGAACTTCCGGGTGAAGGCTTCGTTCACGACGGCGACTTTCGGTCCGTCCGCGGCGTCGGCCTCTGTGAACTCGCGCCCGGACAACAGCGCCATGCCGATCGTGCTGAAGAAGCCCGAACCCACATAGTTCATACGACCGTTAGAATCGATATCGGGTCCCGATTCGAACCCTTCGACCCGTACGTCCGTGCCCCAACTACTCCCCCCCAGCAGCGCGACTCGAGCCGCCGTCACGCCGGTGACACCCGGTAGTGCTGCGAGCTCCTGTTCGACGCGCTCAAAGAGACTCCGGGACTCCTCTGTCTCATATCCGTTGAGAGTGGGTGAGATCGAAAAGGCGACCGTGTTCGTCGTGTTCAGGCCCAGATCGATGCGACTCAAGTTCGCGAGCGATTTGATGAACAGTCCGGCGGTGACCAGGAGGGCCATGGATAGAGCGATTTGGGACGTGACCAAAGCTCCACGGAATCGCGCCGCAGCACGTGCCCCTGACGGTTGACCGGCGTTCGCCTTGAGCATGGTCACGAGGTCTGGGCGGGTGCTGTGTACCGCTGGGTACATGCCAAAGAGCAGTCCTGTAGCGATTGCGAGGCCGCCCGTGAACAGCACGACCGGCGTGCTCAGTTTGAGCTCGAGGGTCGTAGCCGCCTCGGGCGGTAAGAACGATCCAATCAGCCCGAGGGTCATCTGGGCCACGACGAGGCTCGCGAGCCCCCCCAGCGTCGCAAGCAGTACCGACTCGGTGATGAGTTGGGTGAACAGTTGCCTACGACTTGCACCCATGGCTCCCCGAATCGCCATCTCTGCCCCACGGTTGGCACCGCGAGCGAGAAGCAGGTTGGCGATGTTTGCGCACGCAATGAGCAGGACGAAGCCAGTGATCGCCATCAAGAGGTAAAGCGGCACTTTGGCTTCGGAGTGAAGCGAGCTTTGGCCTCGTGTCCCCGGCGCCAACTCAATCTCCTTGACCCGAAAGCGCTCCATTGTTGCATCGCTCATGCCCTCTTGGAGTGGCGATTCTATGTCGTTGATCAGCGCCCGGTAGGTCACGTTGACGTCGCGGGCGGCTTGGTCCAACTCCACTCCGGGACGCAGTCGCGCAAAGAGGTACGCCCAATAGCTGCGGCGATTCTCGAAGCCGTCCCAGCCGGGCTGCATCGCCCCACGCATAGTGAGCGGTACGAAAACGTCGGGTCGGTCTCCGAGGGTCGTTCCCAAGAATCCCTTCGGCGCGACTCCGACGATCGTCATCGTCCGGCCGTTGATGACCATCGTCTTGTTGAGGATGCTAGGGTCCGCGCCGTGCGCGTTTTCCCAGTAGTGGTATCCGAGAACCGTTACGAAGTGTTCCCCGACGACTTCATCGTCGGCAGGCTGCAGGAGCCGACCTAAGGCCGGGGTCAATCCGAGGACGCCGAAGTAGGAGCCCGAAACGAGCGATCCTGATCCCGGGAGCGTCTGGTTTTCGCTGGCGAGGTTTGCGCCAAAGGCGACGTGCGCGGCGACTCCACTGAAAGGCCCGTCTGCCTCCTGGAGATCCCTAAACATTTCGTAGCTGAAGACCTCTTCGCAGCCTCCCGCTTGGTTGCAGGACGTGGATCCTGGCTTGGGCCCCGGGTTGGCCAGGTTCACCAGTCGGGCAGGCTCTGCCACGGGCAGCGAGCTCAGCAACATCTGGTTGAACAGCGAGAAGATCCCCGCGTTGGCGCCGATCCCGAGCGCAAGCGAGACAATTGCGACCCCGGTGACGAAGGGCGTTTTGGAGAGTGTGCGAAACGCGAGTTTTAAGCCACCCATGCGGGTACTCCCAGTTGCTGTTTGTGCCGAGGTGTCCGGGCGCTAGTAGAGTAGACGCCGCCCGCCCCCCAAGGGTTTCAAACGGGTCTGGGCGATGGCGGGGAGGAGTCGTACGGAGAAGCCGGGCTTCTCACGTCACCGCAGTCTGAAGCTGACTCCGATCGTCCGCAGCGGTTCCCGGAAGTACTGACCGAATGGCGATGGGCCGTCGAAGAACTCGAATTGAATCGACCACGCTCGGGAGCCAGGCTCCGTGCGACGGGGCTCGACTTCGAGTCCGCCTCGCAACGAGACTGCCGGACCGCGGGTTGAGGCGTCCCAACGGAAGTCGGTTGCGGCCGTCCATCGGGCCGTGCCAAGCCGACCCCCACTGAGAGCCGGGCCGCGCCCCCGCCGGACATCGGCGCCCAGGTGCAGGAGGTTTCGAGGCATGCTCCGCGGCACGATGCGCAGCCGGCGCTCGCCACCCGCAACGAGACGCAGGGGACCTATGTCTCGAGCTGCGAGGACCTCGAGAAACTCGACCGACGTCTCCTCACGCGCCCGACCCGTTAGGAGCAAGAATTCGTCCCCAAGGTGAGCGCTCCAATGACCGAACCTGGCCCTGCCTGACCATGCACCGGACCGCACGTGAAGAGGTAGGCTGACGATGAAGTCTGCGTTGACGAAGGCGAACGAGGGAGCATCGAGGTCGAATTGAGCGTGGATGACAAAATCAAGAGCCAACTCGAGGTCGAGGTGCTCCGAGGTTCGACGGTTGATCGTGAACGCATCGCCGACGCCGAAGGCCGCGACTCGAGTCTCGAGCCAGGGCGCGTCCCAGGAGAACACCGACAGGTACGTCGAGACAGCCCGTGGGTCGTTTGAGTAGCCCTCGAACACGGACGAGCGAGCGTCTCGAGAGGGCTCTGGAGCGAGCTGAGACAGGCCACTAGCAGGTGCAAGAAACAGCGAGACGAGGGCCGTAAAAGCGGCACGGTGCACGACTGAGCACCGTCGGGGGAAGGTCATCACGGCCCCGGATACGCCCCTCGCCTCTGGCAGTTCCATCGGGGTTTCCTACCGCCAGGCGAGCCTAGGCGAATAATCCAACAGCGAGACGTGTACGAACTGTAGGATGTGGCCGGGAGCCCCGGTGATTGGCATCGCACTTGCGCCTTTAGCCCCACGATTTCACTGATTTCCACAGCTTCGCCGGGCGACCGTCACAAGGTCCCGCACTCACTCGTTACACACTCAGAAGCGAACGAAGGGGAGATTAATCAGCGTGGACCTCGAAGTGCTCTACAACGAGGCCTATCCTCGGCTCTACCGGTATTGCCATCGGATGACCGGTGAGGCCGACGTCGCTGAGGACGTGGCACAAGAAGCCTTTGTCCGCCTGTGGTATAGACAGGTGAGCGGAGAGCCCAAGGCGCTAACGTCCTGGCTGTTCAAGGTTGCTACACACCTGGTCCGAGATCGGGTTAGGGCGACTGAGAACCGTCGACGGCTCCTCGAGGTTCACCCCGTGAAGCCGGGCGGGAGCGAGGCGCCGGACGCACACGCCGAGCGGCTGGAAGCGCAGGAACGAGTGAGGACGGTTCTAGACACAATGACGACAAGAGACCGCGTAATGCTTCTCATGAGAGAAGAGGGATTCAGCTACCGCGAAATCGCGGAGGCCGCCGA
Organism: Phascolosoma agassizii; assembly: GCA_035593235.1. Classification (NCBI taxonomy): domain Eukaryota; kingdom Metazoa; phylum Annelida; class Sipuncula; order Phascolosomatiformes; family Phascolosomatidae; genus Phascolosoma; species Phascolosoma agassizii. The sequence continues at coordinate 26,643 of JAVJHY010635947.1, read as the reverse complement.
CGTAGCACCGGCATCTGTTGGGACTCTTCTCGCACGAGCGTTGAAGCGATTCGCCGCCGGGTATCATGGTACCTGGAACGGGTCGGCAGCCACGGAGGAAGTCGATGACATCTGAAGTCGCAATGCCCGATGATGCACTCCTCCAAGCGTACCTCGATGATGAGCTGGCCGATAAGGATCGAACCCTCGTTGAGGGACGATTGGCAGCCGAGCCGGCGTGGAGCGAGGCGCTTCGAGAGCTTGAAGAGGCAGCTAGCCTCCTCAGTCGAGGTCTGGTCTTGCAGGACACCTTCCTGCCCGCCAGTGCGCCGCCACCGTGGATAGGCGTCCTCAAACGCCGCGCCGCGCGTACGGCTACGAAGACCTTCCCCATTCGCCGTGCTGCGGCCGTGACCGTTTTGATGGTAGGAGCGGTTGCGAGTGGTCTCCCAGGGTCTCCTGTTCGCGAGTGGTTCACTGACAGGTCGATCGCGACGGCAACGGCTGGGGCGTCCACAACCCCGATCGCCGCGCCCGAGGGAGGCGATGATGCTGTTGAGGTCGGCGTCAGAGTCGAAACCGTGGACGGGGCCTTGGAAGTCGTCCTGCCTGAGTTGCCCGAGGATGCCGAGCTGTGGGTACGACTCGACGCAGAGGGCGAGTCAGGGGTCTTCGGGCCCACGGGGACTCAGTTTCGCACACGCGATGGACGCGTCGATGTACTGAACCCCACGGGCGTGATCCGCGTTGAGGTGCCGAGCGATCTCAACCCGTTCTCGATCCTGGTGGGCGACGTGGTGTACCTACGAAGGAACGGGGGGCGTTTGGAGCTTGGGGGTCCCGTGACGGAACAGACCGATGTCGAGGTGCGTTTCGGCGTAGCGCCGCCTGACGCGCCCTAACTATGGGCACCGCGCGCGTGGCCAATCCATGAGCCGACCTCTCTCCCTGCGGGCGCTGCGTTTCACGGCAGCGGTACTCCTGCTGCTCGCACTGCACGGGCTGCAAGCATTCGCCGGAAGTGCTCAGGAGCAGTCCGCGGTTGCCGTGGTAAGGGGTACGGTTGTCACCGCCGCCCAGAACAACCTCGAAGCGGTTGCTAGCGCCAACGTCTCCGCGAGATTCGCCGGAAGCGTCTGGCAGGCGATGACCGACGGACAGGGCCGGTTTTCCTTTGAGGGGTTGGCGGCAGGCACGTACACCCTGCTTGTGACACAGGTCGGTTACCGGCCCGCTGAGGTTGAGGTGGTGCTGTCGGGGGGACGGGAGGTGAGCGTCGAAATTGTCCTCACTATTCAGCCCGTGCCGTTGACGGGTGTGGACGTGCGGACGGGCACTCCCCTTGGTCCCGACGCAGAAGACGAAGAGGGCGCTGCCGAGGAGTTGCCAGGGTCTGAGGCAGGGTTGGTGGCCATCGGAGCTCTCGAGGCAGGCTCGGGCATGGCTGCCTCGGGAATGGCCCGAATGTTCTCGTCCGTCCCGGGGAACGATCCCGGAGATCCGGGCGACGTCCTCTTCATGCGTGGATCCTCCATGGACATGAAGGTGGTCCTCCTGGATGGCGCGCCCC
>JAVJHY010635947.1:0-25084 GCA_035593235.1 Phascolosoma agassizii | reverse complement strand
CATGTCAGCGGGCTGCTTCCGGCCTTTGATCCAGGTCTGTTGAGCTCTGCCAAACTCCACAACGGTGCGGTGCCCTCTGAGTACGACGGGGGCCTAACACACGTGCTCGATCTCCGCACTCGGCCCGCTAGCGGCGGGGGTCCGAGCTTCGATGGGTCCGCCGACCTGTTGAGCGCGCGAGTGGGCGCGCGTTTGCCCCTAGGCAAACGGTCGGGTGTGGCCCTCTCTGGAAGAGGGCTTCACGCAGCGGCTGAGCAACTCCTCGGGTCAGGGTTCCCTTACGGTTATGCCGATGTCGTCGCCCGAGCGGACCTCGGTCTGGGAGCACGTCATTCGCTAGAAGCGACAGGTTTCCTCAACCAGGAAAGCGTGGATCTCGATTTCGGCTCGCTGGCCAACGCCCAAGGCGTTCGGCCTACCGTGGGTGCCTTTCCCTCCAAGGCCCGATGGGGGAATTCAGCTCTGACCGTTGGGTACCTCGGCCGCGGAGATCGCACTACCGTGACTGTGCGCGGGGCACTTAGCGCTTATGACGCTGAACTACCCATCCAAAGCACGCTACCGGTGTTTGCCCAGGGGCGTACCGACCGCCGGCGACTCGTGGGCCACGTCCGCCGCTCCTTCGACAACGGCTTCTTGCGGGTTGGCGCTTCGAGCGACGCCATCGAGCTCGACTATCGAGCGCGCCGGCTGGCATCCGACTCGGTCCCAGGGTTGGCCGACGTTGCTTCCCGCGGCCAGGGGTCGGTGGTTGCCGGTTTCGTGGACGGCGCGACGCAGCTGTCCCCCACCGTCCGGATCGGTGCTGGCCTGCGAATCGCAAATTATCTGGGCGGCCAGGGCCGACTTGCCCCCCACGCGTCGCTCACCTGGCTGTTTGGGGAGAAGGCGGCGCTGACACTACGCGCCGGACTCGCCGACCAACTCACGACCGAGTCGGATCAGGGTGTAGCCGCCGCCTTGGGTGTGGATGCACTCGATGACCCCACGGTCGACCCCAACAGTGTGCTGATCCCGCCGACCGCCACGCTGCTCTCGGTGGCCCGGGCGAGCCACGTCGTGGTCTCGCTCGACCAACTCGTAAGCGAGCGGACGCGACTTGGGCTCGAGGGGTGGTTCAGGCGGTACACCGGCTTGGGCGCCCGACAACCCGATCAGCTCAATGGGTCGGGCATCGACCTTCGGATCGCTCGTAGCGGTTCCACGTTCGAAGGGTGGTTCGGGTACTCGCTGAGTTGGTACTGGTCGCCGGATATCGCGGCAACGGAGCCCTTTCAGGGACGCCAACTGCTTAGTGCTGGACTGACGTCGAGGATTGCCGGGGAAGGCCGCGCCAGTGTGCAACTTTCCTTCGGGGACGGTCTGCCTTTTACGGCGATTTCATTCGGTAACGAGGCATCAGCCCCATCCGGATTTGAGGTCGAGCAGCCTCTACCCGAATTCGACTCCGCCACTCAGTTGTCGCAGGGAAACCCACCCCTGGCGGGAGGGCCGGCGGGGGATTTCCTGCGGATTGACGGAGAGGTCTCGTGGACCGTCCGCAGGACCGTGGGGTCGCGCTCGATCGAACTGCGTCCTTACGTTCGCCTACTGAACGCCCTGAATCGCAGGGACGCCATGTTCTACTACTTCGAGTCTTGGCGGGACGCAGAAGCGAGGCCCTTGGCTGAGCTTTCGGTCATGCCGATCATAGGGCTGTCCTGGCACTTCTAGTCCCACCACCGCCGCCCAGCCGGTAGGCACTCCCGACCGACGTCGAGCCCTCGTGATCAGCTCGTGCCATCCGAGCCAACAGAATACGTTCACGGGGAAGCTCGCTAAGCCGATGTTCGACGCGATCTGGACGCGAGCGCTTAGCTTGGCCCACGGCTCCCCAGCCCAAGGAAGTCGGCTCCAATGCCTGGAGAATCAAGCTCCAACGCCTAAGGCGGTCGCAACCATGCATGTCCCTACTTCGTTCGGTTCGACACTGGCGGTGACGTTGGCGCTGGCCACTGCTGGCGGCTGTACTCCGCCACAACCTGCGTCAACCGCTGCCGGTGCGACGGACATCGTTGTGACAGACACCGAGGCAACCCCGGTTTGGTTCGCAGGCCCCAAGCTTCCAAGGCCGGTGGCCAACAATGCTGTGGTCGGGCTCGACGTGGCCGACCAGGCTCAGGTCTATTCCTTCCTCGGCATCGACGAATCGAAACAGTGGGACGGGGTGGTCAACTGGGCCTTCCGCTGGGTGATGGGCACTGATGCGTGGGAGGAACTGCCTCCGGTCCCGGGCCCAGGACGCCTGGCCGCCACCGCCGAAGCCTGGGGAGGGAAGCTTTACCTATTCGGCGGCTACACCGTGGCTGCTGACGGGAGCGAAGCGTCGGTTCCCGATGTCGACGTCTTCGACCCAGCGACGGACAGCTGGAGCGCCGCAGCACCGATGCCCATCCCGGTCGACGATGCGGTGTCAGGCGTGTGGAGGGACTCCCTTATTGTCCTCGTTTCCGGCTGGCACGACACGGGCAATGTGGCCGACGTTCAAATGTACGATCCACGTAGCGACTCCTGGACTACCGCGACGCCAATTACCGGGGCGCCTGTCTTCGGTCATGCAGGAAAGGTAGTTGGTGACCGCGTCGTGTACCTGGGCGGCGCCAACACGACTGGCGAGCGACCCCGCTACCGCATCGAATCCTCGTCTTGGATGGGCGAACTGGACCCGCTGGTACCGGGGTCGATTTCTTGGACCGCCCTGGACGCCCACCCTGGCACACCGCGCTATCGCGCCGCCACCGTCTCGGTTGGAGAGTGGGCAATCTTCGCCGGCGGTACGGATAACCCCTACAACTACAACGGCTTGGGGTACGACGGAGCGCCGTCGAATCCAACATCTTCAGTTTTCGCGTTTCACGCACCGACTGCCCAGTGGGTCGTCGGTCCCCCGCTCTCTGAGGCGCGCATGGACCACCGCGCGCTTGCCCTGGCGGGCGACCACGTGGTCCTGGTTGGGGGAATGGACGATGAGCGAGCCGTTTCCTCAGACGTGTTCATCATCCCCACCGCGTCGCTGGTCCGCGAGCTACGAGCCGCTTTGCCACCGGGACGGTAGAGTCGGAGAAGCCAGCCTCTCCTTCCGATCTACTGAACCGGCCCCACACCCCCGTAGGCGATACCCGTCAGCCGGGCCATCTCTGCATCCCACGTCGTTAGGTCGTCGGCGCAGAAGTCACTGAACCGTTCCCGTCCGCACGCTCGGGCGAGCAACTCCATCAGCTCTACGGTGCTCTCGAAGAATCGGGCGAGCCGCGCTGCGGAAGCTTCGACGATGAGACGGGCGCGAAGATCCTTCTTCTGTGTTGCGATCCCCACCGGGCAGTTGTTCGAGTGACAGGCTCGCATGCCCAAACAGCCGATCGCCTGGAGGGCGGAGTTTGAGACGGCGATTCCGTCGGCTCCCAGCGCGAGTGCCTTCACGAAGTCCCCCTCGGTTCGGAGTCCGCCCGTAATGATCAGCGTGATATCCGAGGCGCCCTTGGCATCCAGGTGTCGTCGTGCCCGAGCCAGGGCGGGAATCGTGGGCACCGAAATATTGTCCTTGAACACATTGGGGGCCGCGCCGGTGCCCCCCCCGCGACCGTCCAGTATGATGTAGTCCGCCGAGGACTCGAGGGCGAAATCGATGTCCGCTTCGATATGCTGGGCTGACAGCTTGAAGCCGATGGGGATGCCCCCACTGGCTTCTCGTACCTCGTCGGCAACCCGGCGGAAGTCGTCGGTGGTGACCAGGTCCGGGAAGCGCGAGGGACTAATCGCGTCTTGCCCAACCTCCAGCTCTCGCACGCTCGCAATCTGCTCTGTCACCTTGCGGCCGGGGAGGTGGCCGCCGGTCCCGGTCTTGGCTCCTTGGCCGCCCTTGAAGTGGAAGGCACGTACGCTTCGAACCTTGTCCAAACTCCATCCGAATCGACCCGAGGCGAGTTCGTAAAAGTACCGCGAGTTCGCCTCAGCTTCTTCCGGAAGCATCCCGCCCTCGCCCGAGCAGATTCCGGTGCCCGCACGCTCTGCTCCAGTCGCCAGAGCGATCTTTGCTTCAGCACTCAGTGCCCCAAAACTCATGTCACTTACGAAGATCGGAATCTTTAGCTCTAGTGGTTTCTGAGCACGAGGGCCCAGGACCAATCTGGTATCGATGGGTGAGTCATCGGCGAGGGGTCGTGTCGCGAACTGGGCCGTAACGACTTGGATCGCGTCCCAGCGAGGCAGCTCCGTGAGCGGCACGCCCATGGCGGAAACCGGGCCGTGATGGCCAACCTTTGAGAGGCCATCCCGCGCCAGGTCTTGGATGTGGTGATTAAACGGTTCCTCCGGAGTTCCGTGGATGTCTTGGTAGAGACCCAAGTACTCGTCGCGTTGGTACGGCTGAGGGTGACGCTCCGCCCATGCTGCGATTTCGGCTTCATCAACGAAAACCGCATCTTGTTCCTCGTCGACCCACGCCTTGAAGCGGTGGAGCGCTTCGTCGTTGTTGTACTCGCTTACACCCGTATCGAGACGGTAGTCCCAGCCATGGACGCCGCAGATGAGGTTGGCTCCCTCAACGTGGCCGTCGGAGAGGAGGGCTCCGCGGTGGAGGCAGCGGCCGTACAGAGCCGACACCTCGTCGTCGAACCGAACAAGGACGAGGTCGACGCCGGCAACCAGCGCATACGCGGGCGCTCGGTCCGCGAGCGCGGACCAGGAAGTGACTTTTGTAGCGTTTATGGAGTCCGTAGGCATTGAGCGGGTCCCAGTTGGATCGTACGGTTTGCCGGAGCCACCTCAGCAGTGCAACATCAACAACGTTCGCCGGTAGAGGGCTGGGGCGCGAGTCCCAGCGGACGGGTCTAGACCCGCCTGTCCGGACGGACAGTAATGCTCATGAAAAATATCAAGTTCCCACGATAGGAAAGAACACATGTCTTCAATGGTCGAAACACTCACGAGCCAACTTCTCTCGGGGGGCCACCTTGGAGCCCTGAGCGGACTGCTCGGTACCGAAGAAAAACAGACCCGCTCCGCCGTGAACGCCGCCCTACCGATGCTGCTTGCTGGTCTAGCGAAGAACGCATCCCAACCCGAGGGCGCTCAGGCGCTATTTGGTGCTCTGGAGAAGAAGCACGATGGCGGGATGTTGGATGACCTCGCCGGGTTTCTCGGCAAGTCCGACACGACCGATGGAGACGGCATCTTGGGGCACGTGTTCGGAAATCGTCGCACCACGGTCGAACAGGGCGTTGGCACCGCAGCCGGTGGCATGGACCCTGCCAAGGTAGCGCGCATGATGGCGATGCTCGCGCCCCTCGTGATGGGATACCTCGGGCGCCAGAAACGTCAGAAGAACCTGGACGCTCGTAGTCTGGGTGACCTGCTTGGTGGCGAGGCAGGCCTCATGGAGCAGAAGAGCCCCGGATTCGGGATGCTAGGCAAGTTGTTGGATAAGGACGGCGACGGTTCGATCGCGGACGACCTGCTGGGCAAGCTGTTCGGCAAGAACTAAGCGCCTTCCTTATATTCATGCGTGTGTGTTTCGATTGCGGAACGCACTCCAAAATGCACTACAATCAGGAGATACCCTGTGGGATTGTTTGATTTCGTGAAAGGCGCCGGTGAGAAGATCTTTCACACCGAGGAAAAAGCTGCAGCCGCCGAAGCCGCTGAGAACCTGGCGGAGAGCCAAAAAGCCAACCAACTGCTACGGTTCGCGATTGGGATGCAGCTCCCCGTTGAGGAGCTCAAGGTCCAGTTCGATGATGGCGTCGCGACGGTGTTCGGCAAGGCCGACAACACCGCCGTGAAGGAGAACATCATCATCGGGATCGGCAATATTGATGGCGTTGCTCAGGTTGACGATCGCATGACCGTCGAACGCATCACTCCGCCCGCCGTCTTCTACACGGTCAAGTCTGGCGACTCGCTTTCGAAGATCGCCAAAGAGCATTTCGATGATCCGATGCGTTACCAGGAGATCTTCGAGGCCAATCAGCCGATGTTGAAGAACCCCGACACGATTTACCCAGGACAGGTTTTGCGGATTCCGCAGAGCTGACGCTTCTGTCGTAGTCGAATAGGTGGTTCTGGGGCGAGCGTCCCGGCGGGCTCCCCATGAGGGTCCGACGGGACGCTCGCTTTCTCGCTTGTGTTCGTGCGGAGAGGCGGCGCGGGGTCAAGGTTGAGGGCGCGGGCAAAGCCTCGCGATCGGGTGGACCCAGGATGGGGCGGAAGTGGAGCAACGCTTGCAATACCTCTCCCGTGGCAGGCCCGGGGTTCCGATGTTAACCCACTCGAGGTTCGAGATGGACCCGTTGCACCGAGGAAGAGCAACGTTAGTTAGTTGCCAATACCTGGTGCCGCTTCTAGGGACGCTAGCCTGTTGGGGTAGTGTCGAGAGCGGGAAAGGGGATCGACTTGAAGTCGCCCACGAACCAATCCAAGAGCAAGCCGCTCGCGAACCAATCCAGGAGCCCGAAACCGGAAGACTCACCGAGGTCTTTCGCATCGGGGAGCCAGGTAGGGAGAGTGGCGTCGAATTCGGGGAAATAAACGCAATCGCCGTCGACGATCAGAATCGAGTTTATGTGGCGGACGCTTTTTCCAAGGAGGTCTCCGTTTTCGACCCCGATGGCGAATTCCAGCGATCCTTCGGGGGCGAAGGCTCGGGGCCCGGTGAACTCCTCGACCCCGAAGGACTGACCTGGCGAAGTGCTGAGAGCCTCCTGGTAGTCGACTATGGAAACGGACGATACAGTGCGTACGATACTTCGGGGGTTCACCAGTCGGATTACCTCCGCGGTCCCCTCGGCGCCATTTGGCCATGGCCGGGTCGCTTTGTGGGGTCTCGCCTCGTTGAGCCCCTGGTGGCTGCGTTGGGGTACCGTCTCCTCCTAGTCGACCCCGCTGACGATTCCCAGCCAATCGACACGTTTCCGTTCGCAATACACGGGGTACCCCTCGACGACTGGGAGCCTCAAGTCTGGGTGACCCGCGACAACGCGGTACGCCGCATACAGATGCCATTTGCTGCTGGCGTTCAGTGGGCCATCGCTCACGATGGAAACGTCTGGGTGGGGGATACCCGCACGTATCGCATCTTCCGGCGTACACTCAAGGGCGACACGATCCAATCGCTGGGTCGCGAGCTACCGCCAGTAGCCGTTTCCAGAGAGGAGAGGCGAGTGGCGATTGAGTCTCTCGGGCCTAACCCACCTATCCCGGCCTCGGCCCTTCCCACTGTGAAACCGTTCTTCCGCGTTTTGATACCCCACGAAGAGGGTGGACTCTGGGTGCTTCGGGAGGGCATAGGTGAGCACTGGATAATCGATGTATTCGACAAAGCCGGTCTCTTCGTCCGCTCACTCTCCTTGCCGATCCCGCCCTACGTGCGGGTCCTTCCGGTGCTAACGGGAGAATCCCTGTGGATGGTCGCAGAAGACAACCTTGGTATCCAGTCTGTAGTCCGGCTAAGCAGCCCCGAAAGCGAGCTGGTGGCAAACTAGGACCGAGTTCGGTCTCCCCTACTCTACCAGAAAGGGGAGAACCGCCCCGTCTGAGACTGTGGTTTGTTGCCCTGTCTGAATCGCGTGGTGAGGTTGCCCGACTTCCCCCCGCAGCTGCGGGTGCTGTTTCGACTACGGATAACAAGCGACTGGGTCTCCAATGCGAGGGGCAGAGGAATCGAGTGTCGGCATTGAGCGGTGTAACGCGCGTGTTCCAGTCCCACGAGTTGTAAGAACGTTGGGGTGGGGGCGAGGCTATGCCTCCGTAGTGGTTTCGTCCTGGCGCAGCCAGACGACGCTGATCCACGAGCCCTTGGCGGCGCCAGGACGTAAGCGAGCCCCGAACACACCCTCACCAGTTGGCGAGCGTCCCGAAGGAGGCATAGCCTCGACCCCACCATCCGCTACGACCCTCGCACGACCCGTGGTCCAATGACCCGTCAACCAGCGGACATGTGAGCACGGTCACCGCCGAACAGGTTTCGCTACTTAGGAAACCAGGGAAAGAACGCGTTTGTGCGCTCGATGTAGTGCCGGTAGTCCCCCTTCGTGCGCCTCAACAGCCGGTCCAACATCGGCACCCCTGACACGCGCAGCAGCAGGTAGCTGACGATGAGTGGACTCATCACAGTCCAGATCCCGTTGACGGTCTCGGCGGCGATAAGGAAGAAGCCCCACCAGATCAAAAACTCGCCGAAGTAGTTCGGATGCCGGGAATAACGCCAAAGGCCAGACTCGAGCACTTTGCCTTCGTTGTCCGCGTCCGACTTGAAGCGTAAGAGTTGCCAGTCAGCGACGCACTCGAAGTACATGCCGACAGCCCAAAGCGCAGCACCCGCTCCACCCACCAAACCAAGTGGCGCCACCAGCCTGGCGTTCATCGACTGGTAGAGAGGCGCGGAGATCATCCACATCAGGGCTGCCTGCAGTCCGAACACGGTGAACAGGCTCACCCACCAGAAGTTCTTGCCCCAGTTCGCGCGCATAGCCGCATAGCGGGGGTCTTCGCCGCGCCCCCAGTTGCGCCAGACCAGGTGTGTTGCAAGTCGGACGGACCAAGCGACCACCATGAGCAGTACGAGCGCGCCTCGGCCCGAGAGGGGACGGTGGGGCCGAGCGTAGAGAATGGCTAAAAACAGAAAGCCGAGTCCCCAAACGATGTCGGCAATACTGGCATCTTTGAGTACCAGCGATACGCACCAGACACCAACAGTGGCAATCGCGAGCGCGGCCAAAACGGATTGGAACGGAAGCAGATCCACGCTGGAAAGTTAGGGGAATGCATCCGCCCAGACTACACGTCCGCAGGGTCCGTTACGTTGAACCATGGACTCCATGTCGCCTTCGGTTCGTCGCTCAGCGATCGCGTGCCTTGCCGTAGCCGTCGTCCTGGGGTTCTCGCCACGAGTAGGCCACAGCCAGGCGGACAACGACTCAACTCGCCCACTGCGACCCATCCATGATTTCGGCGGCGCGCTTCTGGACTTCGGCGTGGATGCATGGAACGTCGTCTCAGCTCCGGCAGATCTTGATCGGAACGGTTGGCTGAAGGTGGGAGGCGTGGTCGCTGTGGGAGGAGCGCTCTATCTCGTCGACGACGAGATCAACTCTCACCTTGTAGACAATCCACCATCCAGCCTCCGCCGAGGGGTGCGGGACGTGGGCGATTTCTTCGAACCCTTGGGCTTAATGGGGAACACGAACCTGTACTACGCGGGTGCCGCGACCGTAGCCTATTTCGTCCGTCAGGAGCGGTTGCAGCTTCTCTTTAAGGAGTTGCTGTACTCCCACTGGATCGCCGGGGGGACGCGACAGCTGGTTGGACGCCCAGTGGGTCGAGTCCGACCTCGAGACGGAGGGACGGCATCGACCTTCGATCCAGGCGATGGACGGTCCTTTCCATCCGGTCACTCCTCGACAATCGTGCAGTTGGCGCACATCCTCGCCCATCATATTGATCGCACGCCGGCTTCCATCGTCCTGTACGGATTCGCGGGCACGGTGGTGTTCCAGCGCTTCGACTCGGGAGCACATTGGACGTCGGACGCCTGGATGGGTGCCGCGTGGGGCCTGGCCGTTTCCTCGATCGTGATGCGAGTCGAAGAGGAGGGTCGGCTCCCGGCAAGGGTCCGCGTAGGAGCCGCTCCTGCGCCGGGCGGTGGTTTAGCTCTGCAGCTCACCCTTCCGCTAGGGAAACGGTAGCGAGACAGCTTAGCCGGTGTTCTGCAGACCGCGCGCGATTCCATTAACCGTTGCGAGCAGCGCCTCCAATAGCTCGCCATCGGGTCTGTCTTTCGCCCTCCACCGCCGCAATAAATCGACTTGCAGCACGTTCATGGGATCAACGTAGGGGTTTCTGAGTCGGATTGATCGCTGCAAGGTGGGCTCGCCATCAAGCAACGCACCGGAGCTCCGCACCTCCAGTAGGATCGAAGCCGTGCGGTCGAACTCATCGCGAATGGAGTCGAACACCGGACGCGACTCAGCCGGTGCCAGAGGGGCGTACGTTGCCGCGATTTCTAGGTCGGCCTTCGCTAGCACCATTTCGACATCCGCGAGCAACGCGCTGAGGAAAGGCCACTCCCTGGCAGCGTCCTGCAGTAGCTCCAACCCGTGCTCCTTCTTCGCCGCCTCGAGACCTCGGCCGAGTCCGTACCAGCCCGTGAGCATGGCCCGGCATTGGGTCCAGGAAAAGACCCAAGGGATCGCACGCAGATCCTGGACCCCTGCACCCGAGCGCCGCGAAGCAGGACGCGACCCGATCGCCATACGCTCGATGACGTCGATCGGCGTTCCCGATCGGAAGTACGGAGTGAACTGTGGGTCTTCATAGACAAGCGATCGGTAGGTCTCGCGGGCAACATGGGAGATCGTATCCCCTAGAGTCATCCACTGCGTGGGGGTTGCCGCCTCGTCGGTAGCAGAGGCGCGGCGCAGCACGATCGCTCCGAGCATCCGCTCCACGTTCCGCAACGCGATCTGAGGGAGACCGTATTTTGCATCGATAACCTCACCTTGCTCAGTGAGACGCAGTCGTCCACCAATGGACGCCGCCGGCATTGCAGCTACTGCCCGCTCCACAGATCCGCCTCCACGGGACACCGTGCCCCCGCGGCCGTGAAAGACCGTCAACAAAACAGAGTGGCGCACCGCGGCTTGGGCCATCCGGTCGAGTGCCCGCTGCAGCGCCCATCGTGCGGCAGCGATTCCCCCGTCTTTGTTGGAGTCTGAGTAGCCAACCATCACCATCTGGCGGCCGCCTCTACGCGCCACATGAGGGGCAACAATCGGGTCGGTGAAGAGGGCGTCGAGTACCTCCTCGGCACGCTCGAGGTCTGGTACGGTCTCAAGCAGCGGCGCGACGTCCAAGGGAAGGGAATCGACCTCGCCCAAGCCACCCAGCGTCGCAAGCCAGAGCACCGTGAGCACGTCGTCTACATCTTGAGCCATCGAGATGATGAACGGGCCAACGGCTTCGGATCCGTAGCTCTGACGTCCCTCCGAAAGCGCAGCAAAGACATCGAGCGTTTTACGCACTCGCTCGCTGTCTATCGCCTCGGACGGCCGCTTCGGTGCCTGCAGAAGCTCGTGCAGTCGGGTGATGCGCTCCGATGCGGGTCGAGTCGGCCAAGCCGGATCGTTCAAGAGGTCCGCCATTACATCCCGCAGCTCACGGGCGTCCTGCCGGGCATCGAGCGAAGCCATGTGGAAGCCGAACGTCTCGATGCGGCGAGCGAGCCGCCGCACTCCAAAGAGACCGGCATAGGTCCCGCGGTGGTTCTCGAGACTGGTTGCAACGGCTTCAACGTCCGACAAGAGCTCATCCGGCCCAGCATAGCCGTGCGCCGTCGCTGTCCGTGTCGCATCCAAGCGGGCCCGCATCAAATCGAGGAGCACTCGGTATCCCATCGAGGCGTGCCGGCGGCGGACCCCAGCAACAACCTCCGGGAACCATGATCCGTACCTGTCCTTCATCTCCGAAATCTCGGGGCTCCACTCCACACGAGACGCGGATTGGGAAAGCTGGCGCCCCAACTCGGCGAGCTCGGCCTCGTATTTGTCCAAAGCCAGATCGCGATGGCGGCGCAGCGTGGAGCGTAGGGTCGTCGAGTCCACGTTGGGATTGCCGTCCATGTCTCCGCCAACCCACGACGCGATCCGGATGAGCGGGGGAGCCTTGGCCGCTTCTTCTACCGCAAATTCATGACGCAACGCTTCATCTAGCCGTTCGTGGAGCGCGGGCAAGACGCGGTAGAGCACATGGGACACGTAGTACAGAACATGCTCGCGCTCGTCCGCCACCGTGGGACGGTCCGATGGGCTCTCGTCGGTCTGCCAGGCGCTGGCAATGTTCTCCCGGATTCGAGCCAGCGAGACGCGCTCCTCGTGTAACGTCCGCGTCGGGTCGAGTCGTGCGATCAACTCCTCTGCAATGCGTTCCTGTTTCTCCAAGATGACCCGGCGGGTGGCCTCGGTGGGATGGGCCGTGAACACTGGCTCGACGCGCGATTCGCTAAACAATTCTTGGGCTTGGGCAGGCGATACGCCCAGCTCTTTGAGCCGCCGCGTGGTGTCGGCCAACGAGCCTGCTTGAGGTTCGTTGATGTCCCGCATCCACGCGCGTCCCCGGCGAATGCGGTGGACGCGTTCGGCCAGGTTGACCACCTGGAAATAGGCCGAGAATGCCCGCACGACTTCGGCGGCCTCATTCGGACTCAGCCCGCCGAGTGCCGTACTGAGCTCATCGGCCCCTTCACTGATGCCTTCACGTCTCCGAATAGCCGCCGCTCGGGCCGCCTCGACGCAGGCAAAGAGCTTGTCGCCACCCTGCTCACGGATGACCTTGCCAACCATGTCGCCGAGGATGTGCACGTCCTCCCTCAGCGGATCGTCTTTCGACGGAAACTCGATGTCTCGAAGACTCAAAAGATCTAGCGCTCCTCGGTGGGTACGGTGGACCGGGCTCGTCGTGTTGGGCCTCGTAGTCATTTGGGGCCAAGACTGGCTCGACACCGGTGGGTTGGAGAACTCCGCGAAAAGCGAGTCTTCGGAGAGTTTCTCGGCCTCAAGTGGTGACCAACGGATCGACGAACTGTTCGAGGACCAGAGGTCCGACGTCATGGTTACGGTCGAAGGAATCATCGACCGTGTGCTCGAAGACGACAAGGAAGGTTCGCGTCACCAACGCTTTATCGTGCGGCTCGGATCCCGTCGGACCCTGCTTGTGGCGCACAATATCGACATCGCCAACCGCGTTCCCCTCGACCAGGGCGACGCCGTCGTTGTCCGCGGAGAGTACGAGTGGAACGACCGTGGAGGCCTCCTCCATTGGACCCACCACGACCCCGGCGGAGATCGTCCGGGTGGCTGGATCGACTTCAACGGCACCCGATATCGCTGAGCCCGGCGCTAGCCTGCGTCACGTCTCGTCCGCATGTTGCGCTCGCCTCCTCAACCAAACGAGCCTCGCATGACGCCTAGAATCGCATGAATCCCAGAATCGTATGAGTCCCCAAAACCGTGACGCCTCCGGGTATTGGAGAGCGAATATCCGGCTGCTACTGAGCCTGCTCGCTGTCTGGTTCCTCGTCTCCTTCGGATTCGGGATCATTTTCGTCGACGCGCTCAACACAATCCGTATCCCTGGAACCGGTTTCCCTCTCGGCTTCTGGTTTGCCCAACAGGGATCGATCTACGTCTTCGTGGTCCTCATCTTCATCTACGTGTGGCGCATGAACCGGATCGACTCCGAGTTCGGCGTCGCGGAGGATTAGAGCCTTGGACGTACAGGCCTGGACCTTCCTGATCGTTGGGCTGAGCTTCGTGCTCTACATCGGTATCGCGGTCTGGTCGCGCGCTACCACAACGAAAGAATTCTACGTTGCCGGCGGAGGCGTTTCGCCTCTGGCGAACGGAATGGCGACGGCGGCGGACTGGATGTCCGCGGCGTCATTCATCTCCATGGCGGGGCTGATCTCGTTCCTTGGGTACGATGGATCCGTGTACCTGATGGGATGGACGGGCGGCTACGTCCTGCTGGCGCTCTTGCTGGCTCCGTACCTGCGAAAGTTTGGCAAGTTTACCATCCCCGACTTCGTAGGCGATCGCTACTACTCCACCACCGCCCGCATCGTCGCGGTGGTCTGCGCGATCTTCGTGTCCTTTACGTACGTGGCGGGACAGATGCGCGGCGTCGGCATTGTCTTCAGCCGCTTCCTCGAGGTCGACATCACCGTGGGTGTCATCATCGGGATGGCGCTCGTGTTCTTCTACGCGGTGCTCGGGGGAATGAAGGGGATCACCTACACGCAGGTCGCTCAATACTGCGTATTGATCTTCGCCTACCTCGTGCCGGCGATCTTTATCTCGCTGCTAGTCGCCGGAAACGTCTTTCCTCAGATCGGATTTGGTGCGGCCGACGTCCAGACTGGCGAGTTCCTACTCGACCGACTAAACGGGCTTCACGAGGAGCTTGGCTTCACGACCTACACGGACGGGAGTAAGAGCAAGTTCGACATTTTTGCCATCACCGCGGCGCTGATGGTTGGTACGGCCGGATTGCCCCATGTCATCATTCGGTTCTTCACTGTGCCGAAGGTGCGTGATGCCCGTATCAGCGTAGGCTGGGCGCTTGTATTCATAGCAATCCTTTACACCGCCGCTCCAGCAGTCGCAGTGTTCGCCCGTACCAACCTTCTAAATACCGTGGCTGGCCAACCCTACGCCGAGATGCCCGAGTGGTTCGGAACATGGGAAGACACCGGGTTGATCTCGTTCGAGGATCTGAACGGCGACGGACTCATCCAGTATGTCGGGCCCGCCTCTGTTGAAACGAACGAGCTCACGATCGATCGGGACATCATGGTGTTGGCGAATCCCGAGATCGCAGGTCTGCCAGCATGGGTGATTGGTCTCGTTGCTGCAGGCGGTCTAGCGGCCGCGCTTTCGACCGCCGCGGGTCTGCTACTTGTCGTCTCTTCCGCGGTGAGTCACGACCTATTGAAGCGATCCCTCAGGCCGGGAATTAGCGAAAAGGGCGAGCTGATCGCCGCGCGAGTTAGTGCTGCAGTGGCCGTAGTTGTGGCGGGGTACCTGGGTATCGATCCGCCGGGATTTGTGGCCGAGGTCGTCGCGTTTGCCTTCGGCCTCGCGGCATCATCCTTCTTCCCAATCCTCGTTATGGGAATCTTCTGGAAGCGGATGAACCGGGAAGGCGCGATCGCCGGTATGGTCACGGGCATCGTGTTCACGGCCGCGTACATCGTCTACTTCAAGTTCGTGAACCCTGCGGCCAACATCGCTGAGAACTGGTGGTTCGGCATTTCCCCCGAGGGCATCGGTACAATCGGGATGCTGCTCAACTTCGCCGTTGCGACTGGAGTTGCGCTCGTTACTCCCCCTCCGCCCAAGCACATCCAGCAGTTGGTCGACAGCATTCGGGTCCCACAGGGTGCGGGTGACGCCGCGCCGTCTCACTAAGAGGGATCGGAGGACAAGACAGTGAAGAAAGAGCGTTCGGAGCTACGACGCCGGGACCGGGGGAAAGAAGAGACATGGATTAAGGCGGCGCTCGCGAACGCCCCCTACGGGTTCCTCGCGACCGTGGCCCACGGCCAACCGTTCATCAACTCGAACTTGTTCGTATACAACGAGGGCGAACACTGCATCTACATGCACACGGCGCGGATTGGGCGCACGCGTTCGAATATCGAGACATCGGAGCGCGTGTGTTTTTCGGTCGCAGCCATGGGCAGGCTCCTGCCTGCACCTGAGGCGCTCGAGTTCAGTGTCGAGTACTCAGGTGTGACGGTGTTTGGTCGCGGTCGCGTTGTCGAAGATGACGCCGAGAAGGAGCGAGGGCTCCAACTCCTCATGGACCGGTACGCCCCTCATCTCAAACCCGGGACGGACTATCGGCCCATCGCTGCGGGAGAGTTAAAGCGCACCGCGGTCTTCCGGATCGACATCGATGAGTGGAGTGGCAAGCAAAAGCAGGTAGAACCAGAGTTTCCGGGTGCGTTCGCACTGCCCGGGGCCGCGAGTTTCCCACTAGCCTAGGATCAGACGCATGGGTCGAGATTATTCACGCCGCGCTGCCCTCAAAGCGACTGCCCTAGGAGCTACAACGGTCCTAGCGGCGCCGGCCATCCTGCGAAGACGCTTTCGTCTTCTTGCTCATTCGACACGCGAATACACGAAACGTTGCGTCGATCTGGTCACCGGCTCGCTGGTTGTCGACATGCTGGCGCCGTTGACGATCAACGGCGAGACCCAGGAGCGCTGGGGACAAGACGTTGCGGGGTTCAGCAGTAACGACGCGGCCGAATTTGGTGGATCCGAAATCGATGTGTTCCACATTGCGAGCGGCGTCGGGGACGACTTATCGGGCGTTCACCGTTCGGGAAAAGCCGGCATCCTAATCGGTATTCAAACGCGCAGCACTTTCGCACCGTCGACGACGTAGACCTGTTCCACGGTCTCGGTCAGCGTGTCAGCCAGCTCACGTACAACAGCCGCAACCGCATCGGCAACGGTTCGACGGAACGTGTGGACGGGGGCATCAGCGACTTCGGCGTCTCGGTCATCGAACGGATGAACGCCGTCGGGATGGCGGTCGACGTCTCTCATTGCGGTCATCGGACGACGCTGGATGCATTCGAAGTGTCGCGTAAGCCCGTGCTTATCACGCACTCGAATGTTCGCGCGTTGGCCCCCGGTCACCCCCGGTGCAAGACCGACGCGGCCATCCGCGCAATGGCGCTCAGCGGGGGGGTGATGGGCATTACCGCAGTACGCATGTTCGTAAAGAACGAGGAGCCGACCACGGTGGAGGACGTCCTCAATCACTTCGACCACGTGCGCGACCTGGTCGGGATCGAGCATCTGGGTGTCGGCAGTGACATCGATCTCCATGGATACGATGACCTTCCTTCGGAGCAAAACGCTGCGTTGCGGGCCAACTACAAGGGCAGCTACGGCTTTCGGGAGAAGATCGATGTCGAGGGCGTTGACCATCCGCTGCGGATGTTCGATTTGACCGAAGGATTGATTCAAAGGGGGTATACGGACGAGCACATCACGGCGGTGCTTGGAAGCAACTTTCAGCGAGTACTTGGTGAGATTTGGAGCGTATAGGCGTGCAGGGGAACGGCCTGTCCAAGTGCCGGCGACGCTTGTGGGGTCACCTTGTGTAGCGCTTGCGCGGTTAGAATCGTACCGCCGCAGAAATGCAGAGTCGTTAGGGAGTGCCCAGAGGCCTTCTGTGAAGATCCGTAGAGCGATGGACCAGGAGGCTGAAGAGCTCACACTCCTAGCGCGGCAAGCCAAAGCGTCGTGGGGGTATCCGGCGAAGTGGCTGACGGCTTGGGAGGAAGCGTTGCGCTTCACACCGAGCTACCTACGGCTGCATGCTGTATTCGTCGTCGAGGTAGGGCGGCAGCTCGTCGGCGTCGTCGCCGTCGAAGCAACGCCGGAACCTGAGATCGCCCATCTCTGGGTACATCCGGACCATCACGATCGGGGCATTGGAAGAGCCTTGGTGACCCAAGCAACACAGGTCGCTCGCGCTAAGGGCTGGAGGTCGTTGCGGATTGAGTCCGACCCAAACGCGCAAGCGTTCTACGAGCGTTTGGGCGCAGTTCAGGTCGGAGAGGTCAATGCCGCTGTTGCGGGCGACGACCGATCCTTGCCTCTCCTCGAGCTTCCAATAGCGCGGGCGCGGTAGTTCCGGACACTTTGGCCTGGATGACGACCGCGTGGAACTTGACGCTCGATCCTCCTTGGGCGCGATCCGCGCGTTGATCAGTACCGGGCGCCTATCCCGCGTGGACAACGTCGAGTTGCGCCTTGAGCTAGCAGGGATTCATGACGTGTTCTCCGATGTGATCGAGGAAGAGCTGTTCGCTCGGCAGATCACCATGGAGCAGCTAGCGCCCTTGTTAGGAGAAGCCGTCCGTCTCGATTACACGAGTGGAGACCAGTTCTTCGGAGCGGGAGGGAAGGGTATTGAGGCGAGCGCCCGGGGAGAGGTACTGCCTGCCCACATTTGGGGATGTCTCGTTCCCGACCGCCCTGCCGATCAGAAATGCGGTTGTCTTGCGCACCGGCTGGTTGACCTCTCACGCTCGGAGCTTGTGCCGCTCCGTGGACGATTCCATCGCCTCATCCAGCTGATATCTCAAGGGCTAGGTGCTTGAGTGACGCATCGGCGGTCCGCTTCCTAACAGATGAGATTGCCGCTGGTGCCGAAATGACGGGCCGCTAAGCAGGGCGCGCTTGTGGCCGTCGGCGCGGCGCAGCAGAATCACAGGACGTTTTGCCTCATCAACGTCAGGCCGCTTCCGGTCGAGGCGTCCGCCAAACAGGGTCGAGAAGCTGTGGACAGAGACGTACGTCGGAAAGTTGCAACTTACCTTGTCCTCACTCTGCTGTTCGCGGCCCCCTTCTACTATCTGATCCTGTCGGCAGGCACGCTCGAAGTGCGTGGCGGCATCTACGTGCTCGGGGTGATGTGGGCGCCAGGCCTCGCGGCCATCGTCACACGAGCGTTCTACCAGCGTAACCTCCGCGGAGTTGGTTGGGGCTGGGGCGAGTCACGCTATCTGCTCGCCAGTTACCTCATCCCCGTTGCCGCAGGATCTCTTGTGTACGCCTTAGCGTGGTCGCTGGGCGTTGCGGAATTCGACCCTGGGGGACTGGCCAGCGGCTCGGGCCGTGGCACGCTGGGAGTCATCGCCCTGGCGGCAACGCTTGGGGTGCTGCAATCCGCAATTCCTGCTCTCGGCGAAGAAATCGGGTGGCGGGGACTTCTGGTCCCAGAGCTGGCCAAGGCCTTCAGCTACACAAGAGTCTCGATCTTCTGCGCCGCGGTATGGTCGGTCTATCACTTTCCGGCCCTGATGTTCGCTGACTACACAAGCGACGCTCCTCGATGGTACGCGCTTGTGATGTTCACGGTCGGCATCACCGGGGCCTCCTTCATGGCCACCTGGCTACGACTCAAGTCTGGAAGCGTTTGGACCGGAGTCCTCCTCCACGCCAGCCACAACCTTTTCATACAAGGAGTCTTCGATGGCCTGACAGTCAATCGAGCCTACACTGAATTCATCACGACCGAGTTCGGAGCCGGCCTCGCGATCGTGTACGCCGGCGGAGCATACCTGTGCTGGAGGAATCGGGATTCTTTGCCTACGATCAACGTGACCACAGACTCCACACCGCAGCTTGCTCGGCATGCGACCTGACATCGAGTTTGAAGTGCAACAGTCATGGAATTGAGCGATAGTTTTCGTAGCACTGTTGCGAGGTACTGCCGGATCAGACCCCTGGTGTTTTCAAACGTGCCGCGCTCCGCTTCGTGCTAATCGCACGGGCTCGATACAGCGCCTTGAGCCGCAGCATCACGCGGGTGCCGTCTTCAACCAGCTTGCCGTACGCGCGCGTCAGTTCCTTCAGGTCCGCACGCCCTTGGTTGCCGTGTACATCGTACGCAACCCACTGCGCCTGCGTGCCTTCCTCGAACGCGACATGGATCGTCCCGTGCATCCTCGCGAAGAACTCAAGAATCGCGTGCGCCTTCGTTTCCATCACACTGCGCACCAGCCCGTCCATTCGCGCCGCGTACCGTCGCTACCTTCATAGCCTGGTGGACGTCCATCCCTACATACCTCGTGCCTCGCTGCATGAGAGCTGCCTCCGGTTTCGGTCCTTGGTGCTTTGACAACTCCACGGCACCACCCAGGGGCGTGCGTTCATCTTTCGTTAGGCGGCGCTCACACATCCACACAAATCCTTAGGACTAGACCTAATGCTCGAGTTGCGACCCAACTGCGAATGCTGTGACCGAGACCTGCCCTACGATTCACGTGATGCGATGATTTGCACCTTCGAGTGTACGTTCTGCCGGCAGTGCACGGAGGGGATCCTGGGATCTGTGTGTCCGAACTGCGGAGGAAACTTCGCGTCGCGACCGATCCGCCCCACAAATCACATTGAGAAGTATCCTCCCTCTCAAAAACGTGTGCTGAAGGAGGCTGGGTGCACTTCAACCTGAGCGAGGGCCAGGCTGTGACAGGGCTCCGCTAACGAGCAATCGCTACTGACGGGAGAAGGCGGTTAGGTCCATGGCGTTCGTCCTGCAAACCCTGCGATACGTAGTCACCGCAGTGGGCCGGGTCACCTTCCGTCCGTACGCTCGTCACCGTCGTTGCCTGATGCACGAGCGGAGCGTGCACCTCGAGGGTACGGCTACTCGAGAACCGGCCGCCTTCCGCGCGGGCTCCTAGACCTTGGGGACGACCATATGATCGGACGCCAGATCAGCACCTGGGCCGCAGCACTGAGCCTCTTGATGGCCCTAAGTGGCCCTGTAGCAGGGCAGGGTGTGGATCCGCTCAATGATGCTCGAGTGCCGAGGTTGGAAGGATCCGAGTTGACGCGAATCGGGGGGTATGATGAGCGGCCGGCCTACAGCTTCTCCAGGATTTCGGCTGGTGCGGTCCTTTCGGAGGAAGAAATCGCGCTAGTGGATCGGCACTCGGGAGAGATCCGCGTGTTTGATGTCGACGGGCTACACCTGAGGACGTTCGGGCGCGAGGGTGAAGGCCCGGGTGAGTTTCAGTTCTTGCGTGCCCTCCGTCCGCTGCCGGATGACCGGTTGGTCGCGTGGGACTTTCAGGCGAAGCGGGTCTCTGTATTCGGGTCCGACGGAGGGCTTCGTCACACATCTTCCGTCACCATTCCGCCGACGATGTTCCTGTGGATGGAGTTCGTAGGAGCGTTTCCGGACGGCTCGTTCGTGCTCCGCATGGATCCGAATGAGATGGCGCTTAGGAACGAACCCGAGGGGTATCGAACTGAGCCAACGTCCTTCGTCCACTACTCCACACGTGGGGAGCAGCTACAAACGCTCTGTGTGGTCGCTGGACCCGAGAAATACCTGTACCACGAGGGACGGAATTGGGGTCTAGAGGATCGGTTGCTGGAGAGAGCGGTAGTCGGCGCAGTTGTTGGAGACACCCTTCACTGTGGTTGGACAGAAGCCCTCGATCTTTCGCGTGTCACGGCACAGGGTGACTCACTCACGCGTCTGTCCCAAATCCGGCCGAAGGTGCCGGTAACCACGGCGGAGGTGGAGAGCATTCGTCAAAGGGAGGCGGGAAGAATTGTCGAAGAGCAGGAGCGGCGGACTCGGGCCCAGCAGCAGTCGCTCGTTAGGCATCGGGCTCCGTGATCCCCAATCCGGGGAGGACGGGAGTGGATGACGCCAGGTCTACTCGAAGGCATTTGGCTGTGACCACCAGACCGACTTCTCGCTTGTCGGCGCCCGGGATGGAACACTGGCAGGATCCCGAGACTCTCGAGAGGCACATCCAGGCCATTCTCGAATCCGTAGGACTGCTACGACTACCTAGCGTACATCGAAGCCTCGGTAGTCCAAGGACTACGTGCTGGGTACTCCGAATCTCCTAGCTCACTGGGCAGAGTTGTTCGACGGAGCTGATGTGTCGGACGATCCAAAGTTCTTCCCTCCGTTCGACGAAGTGCCTGGTCATTGCCGAACTCAGCGCGCCAACACGATGTCGGTATTGGATTCGTTGACCGAGTCGGACCTCCCTCCACGCAAGCCCAAACCTTGCATCAAACCCCCTGTCGTCGTTGATGGGAGCGTGCAACAGGCTCTCGGTTCGTAGGAGGTTCAATGCCCCGGTATCCGGTACGTTTCGCGCACCTGTCAGTCGCGCTTTCCCTGTCCTTTGCCGCTACTTCTTGCCAGGACACCGCGTCCCCGGTCGATCCCGGCCCCCTTCCTGAACCTCCCGCGGTAGGCACCAACTGGTCCGACCCGTCGGTATGGCCCGGAGGTGCACCGCCCTCTGCCGGGCAGGACGTCACCATTCCCGCAGGGGTTCGTGTAGTGCTCGATGTATCCCCACCCGACCTTGGCAGTGTGACCATCGACGGGGCCCTCGAGTTCGGACGAACCGATATCGCACTGACGGCGGAGTGGATTCTGGTCAAAGGCGCACTGGAGATCGGGTCTGAGTCCGACCCCTTCTCCCAAGAGGCCGTGATCACCCTCACGGGCTCGCCCGGAACCGATGACGTCAACGGTTCAGGACCGAACGGTATGGGCACTCGGGTACTGGGCGTTGTACCGGGCGGACGACTGGACCTTCACGGAACGCAGCGCGTGACGTGGACGCGATTGGACGCAACCGCCTTGCCAGGAGCGATGAGCATTCAGGTCACCGACGCCATCGATTGGGCGGTAGGCGACCGAATCGTGATCGCACCGTCCGGCTTCGATCCATATGAAGCAGAGGACCGGGGCATCACGAGTGTGTCCGGGCGTTCCGTCACCTTGGATACGCCGCTTGACGAGCACCACTACGGTCAATTGCAATCCATCGCAGGTCAGACAGTGGATGAGCGCGCTGAGGTGGGTCTCCTGAGTCGCTCCATTCGTATCCAAGGAGTCGGGGGACCCGACTTGAGCGGCTCAGGCGGGGACGGGTTCGGTGGCCACGTCATGGTCTTGGGCGGAGCAACGGCCCGCGTCGAAGGCGTCGAGTTCTACAACATGGGTCAGAGCGGCGAGCTCGCGCGCTACCCGATGCACTGGCATATGGCCGGTGAAGTTGGGGGGCAGTACTTCCGCGGCAACGCCGTGTGGCGATCCAACAATCGCTGCCTCACGATTCACGGAAGCGACAACCTCGACGTGCGAGACAACGTTTGTTATGACCACATGGGTCATGGATATTTCCTTGAGGATGGAGCCGAAACGGGGAACCACCTTGAGCACAACCTGGGAGTCCTGGCACGAAGGCCGGATGCCGGGGTGCGGCTTCTACCCTCAGATGATCGGCCCGCGACCTTCTGGATCACGAACCCAGACAACACCTACCTGAAAAACTCGGCAGCGGGCTCGGAGGGCATCGGATTCTGGTACGCGCTTCCTGCCCAACCGCTGGGACCGTCTGCAGGGGAGCCGGACTTACCGCGCACCACCCCGTTGGGGCTCTTCTCCCAAAACGTCGCGCATTCGAACCGTCGCGGCGGTCTATTCGTCGACCACGGACCCAACGAGCAGGGAGAGATCTCGGCCACGAACTACAACCCGAGGACCGACCCAGCTGACTCTGACTCACCCTCTGTCGAGGCCGTTTTCGATCAACTCACCGCCTACAAGAACGGAAATCGAGCGATTTGGCTCCGCGGCCGGCAGCATCGGGTTACCAACGCGGTCCTCGCTGACAACGCGATCGCGGCTACGTTCGCGTCGTCCGAAAGCTTCCTCGAAGACGCTCTCGTTGCCGCAGAAACCGCAAACGCTGTGTCGATCCGACAGTTGTACCGCGGCTTCGAGTTCTACGATGGGACGGTAGCGGCCCACCGGGTCACCTTCTGGGGGTTCACCGGAAACGGTGAAATTCCCTGGAGTGCGTTGGGATATAACCGGACCAATGCATTCTCGCTGAGCACCGAGAATGCGGCCTACGACCTCACGTTTCTTGACTCCAACCGCGTCTACTTAGAGGCACCTGCATCCGACAAGGATGGAGACAAGGCGGCCGTGTTCTTCGATGCCTCGGGGTCGGTCACCGGGACCCCCGGGCGATTCGTGGTCGCGAACACACCCTTCCTCGCAGAGTCGGGCTGCGACTATCGCTCCCAGTGGAATGCATATTCGTGCCCGGGGCCGTACATCCGCCTCTATGCGACCTTCGACCAGGATGTGGCGCCCGCGCGTGTAACGAGAGACGACGGTTCGTTTGAGGACTTCGTAGGCACCGGAAACAACCCCTCGCGGCTGTCGATGTCTCTGATCGAGGGGCGGGGCTACGATCTTGTCTTAGCGGGAACGGCCCCGAACATCCAGATCAGGCTCCTAGACGCCTTGCCCGGACACTCGGTCCAGCTGGCCGTTCCGTATGCCTCTTCCAGCTTCCGCATCGTGAGGGACTATTGGAACGGCGATCTGCTCGTGGCGGTCGGCTCTCTTGCCGAGCTACAGGCAAGCAGCGGGGAAGCGTACTTCTACGATGCCGCCGCTCAGCTACTTCACGTGAAACCAGTCGTGCGCGAAGATCGGGACTGGGCGCATCTCAGAATCGAACCCAATTGAGGTCTTACTCCTAAAATCCGCGCCACGGCTACGCCTCGACAGTGCTCCGAACGGCGAGCTCCACCTTCGGGGGAGTCATCGTGGCGATGGGAAAAAGCCGAGGATTGCACGGGGGCTCTCAGCACCGTCGAGAAGTGTCCGTTGATTCCTTTCACCAGCCCCCCTTGCGCGCAACCTTTACATCTGCGGCCGGGTCGGCGCCCCAGTCGATCTCGCTGCATCCAGCGCATAGTCGAGAACCGGATCCCGGCCCGCGAAGTAGTCGCCAGAGGTCAGATCAATGTGCACCGCAGGTTCAAAGGTACTTGTTCCGATTAGATCCGGTGCGAGTTCGAAATACTTCTTGGAGTACCAGACGGGTATGCCCGAGTTGGGCAGCTCGAAGGAACCCGTTTCACCCCACCCGTTGGGCTTTCCTCCGGTCGGCTCACCGATGAGGACGACGCCGTATTCCCGGGCTAGCTCTACCGCGTGAAGCATCGCGGAGGAGAACGTTCCGGCATCGACTAGTCCATACCAACGTCCACGCCATTCCGCATCGTCTAGCTTGCGAAGCCCACGTAACAAAAGCCAGTCGAACTGAACGCTGTTGCCTCCTCCGTTTCCTCGCAGATCGATGATGAAGGCCCCAACCTCCGGATCCCTCAAGTGGCCTTTTAGCTGGCGGGCCATGCGCCAGAAACCGAAAGGGGCTCTACAACTGCTGTAGCGCAAATAGACCACGTTCGTCGGACCATCTAACACTTCGAACCAATACGGTTCATCGGGGCGACTCTGGTAGTACGGAATAGAATCTCGTACTCGGAGCAGATCACGCCGTCGATAGGAGCCACCAGCCGCAGCCTGCTGGATATCCTCCTCAGAACCGTCTTGGGGTCGAACCACGATATTCGTCGAGTCCGCTGAGGCGTTGAATCCTGCCGACCGTAGCACCTCAGGACGCATCATGTAGAATCCCGCCTGCCGCCGCAGGTAGCCTTCGTTTTCATGGGCTATCGAGCGCCGCACCTGTTCCAGGACCGCCTCAGGGGACGCGTCGCCCAAACGTACCACCTGGCCCCCGGCCAATCGTTCATATCCCTCCGCATACTCAGTTAGGAAGAAGCCATCGGCGAACCAGCGCCCGCGGTATGGCAGAACCGGGGCATCGTCGTCCCACCATCGGGAGGTTGTGTGGGCGTCTCCAATTGAGGCGACTATGGCGCCGATGCCCTGTCGGACCTGGTAGTCGTCGAGTACATCGACCTCCTCAACGAGGCGCCCTATCGAGGCGTCAAACTCCTCACGCGAAACGGTGTGAAATGCGTTACCGTGAAATCGGGGAAGCTCACTAGCCAGATATTCGAGGTCCTGCCGCCAGCGTCCCTCTCTTGTGTCGGCAGGCACAGGGTGCGATGCCGGTCGCCCCCACCACCAACTGGCAAAGAAAAACGCGAAA
>JAVJHY010635946.1:305344-339218 GCA_035593235.1 Phascolosoma agassizii | reverse complement strand
CGAAAGGCGAACTCTCGTTTGCGAAAGTGCGGGCCCTAACGCGCGTTGCGACGGAGGACAACGAAGCCGAGCTGCTTCAATTCGCGAGGGCCGGAACTGCACGGCACGTCGAGCGTTTGGTGCGAGGGTGGAAGTTTCTGTCACGGACAGACGAGAACGAACGTGCACGACTGCTGCATCAAAGCCGAACCGTGTCGATCGTTCCTGACGAAGACGGGATGTACGTGTTGCGCGGCCGCTTGGACCCCGAGGTCGGCGCGTTGCTCATGCGCGCGATCGAAGCCGCGAGCGACGCGTTGTACCGAAGCGAGTCCCAGCAGCGTGAAGAGGTCACATCCGCACAAAGAAGAGCCGATGCCCTGGCCCTACTAGCGGAGCGAGGGTTGCGGGCGGGGTTCGCGGCGGATGACGACGCGCCCCTGAGCGGGAGCCGGGCCGAGCGTTATCAGGTGGTCCTTCATGTCGAAGAGTCGACGCTGGCCGCCGACGGTGAACCTGGTAAATCCCATCTAGCCGACGGCACGCGCGTTTCTGCGGAAACGTCTCGGCGACTCTGTTGTGATGGGAGCGTGGTTCGAATCCAGGCCGACGGTGGCGGGCGGGTATTGAACGTCGGCCGTCGGACACGAACGATTCCGCCGGCGATTCGTCGGGCACTCGAGTTTCGCGACGCCGGGTGTCGCTTCCCGGGATGCGGATCACGGTTCACCGATGGGCATCACGTCGTGCATTGGGCCGACGGCGGCGAGACGAAAGTTGATAACCTTGTGTTGCTCTGTGGGCATCACCACCGGTTGATGCATGAAGGCGGGTGGAACGTGCGGTTTGAGCCGGGCGAGCAGCCGGAATTCACGAGCCCGCGGGGGGATGTGCTTCGAGATCGTGCGCTAATGCCACCCACGCGCGTCTCGGACCCGGTGGAAGCGATGGTTCGCGACAACGAAAGCATCGGGGTTCGGCCCGACTACTCGACACCGGCGGCACGGTGGAAGTCGGATGATGCCATGGATCGCGACATAGCTCTGGCCGCTGTGGGCACGCTCGACGTTGCTGCGGAAAACGAGGGCGACCCCGCAGGAGACGGCCACCTACACGACGGCGCGCACGCGACCGAAGAAACCTGAATCAGTGATACGTTTCTGCAGAAACGTCGATCCGGGCGGGAATCGATCGTCCGGTGTCGAGTACATCGTCGCCGCATTGCTACAGCCATTCCGATGGGAGGGGACAGCGCTCCCCCGGCGCTGCCTGCAGGGCCACTGCCCTCGCTTACCGGTGTCGAGTACGCGTTACCGACTACAGGGTCGAAGCCAGATAATTCGCACCGACTTTGAGCATCCAATAGGCGTCCCGACTGATGAATTTCACGTTCAATGCATCGAGTTCGTGTGACCGACCGTCACCGTAGCGGGCCTCGTGCCGTCGCCCAGGAAGAGCAGAGGTCTGCCCGCGAGTACACGTCCGAGAGCCCTTGTCGTGCTGACATCAACAAAGGCCTCTTCGACTCCGGCGTCACCCGTCGCAGGGTTTTCGATCCGATAATGATACGTATGTGTGCCGGTCGCGTTCGCATCAATCCGGTCCAGAAGGAGTTGGCTCCCAGCTATGGACACGTCCGGAAAAGTGTATAGGTCGGGGTCCGGCCACGGGTTTTGGGCGCCCAATGCCCCGGCCGATAAATGAACCGCGGCACCCAAGATGAACCCGCCTAGCTTGTGGGACACGGCATGAACCTCACGTGGAAGTGATCTTTCTTCGTTATAGACCCAGCTGCTGCTTGGCGTAGATATCGACATTAAGATCCGTGCTCCGTAGGCACGAAAGTGTAGGACGCCGAGCCGACTTGCAGGCACGTGGGCACAATCGTTCTTGATTGTCTGCGCCCTACGACGGATCCGTAGGCCAAAGGTGCCTCAGATAGCGATCCGGATTTTGTAAAAAGGAGCGCGTGAGGTTCACGTGCTCTAGGTCCTCGTACGTGACTGACGCGGGTGGCGCACGGTCAAAAGTGAAAATCTGCGCACCGGGAATCGCCATGAGAATCGGCGAGTGGGTGGCCATGATGAACTGACTCCCCTCGTCGATCGCGTCCTTGATCATGGCGATGAACGCGAGCTGACTCTGAGGCGAAAGCGCAGCTTCTGGCTCGTCGAGCAGGAAGAGTCCACCGGGCGTCAGGCGAGCGCGCAGAAGCGCGAGAAAGCTCTCTCCGTGCGACTGCGCGTCAAGATCTTGTCCGTAGCGTGACGTGATCGCGCCCAGCGTGTTCCGATGGGGCCCCATCGCCAGATTTCGCGTGTATTCGTCCGCATCGGCGAAGTCCACGGCGATGCGACCGAGTTCTCGCTCAGCTTCCGCCTTCTGCTCCCGCAACTGCTTCGAAAACCCGAAAAAATCCTCGGCGCGCAGAAAAAAGCCACGATGAGACCTCTTCGCCCAACTCAAACGCAGCTCCTTCGCCAGAGCCTGCTGGGGTACCAGGGTCTTGTCCCGAATCGCCGAGACGCGACCCACCGTGGGAAGCGTCGTCCGGATGGCCAACGCCTCCAACAACGTCGACTTCCCGGATCCGTTCTCGCCGACGAAGAGTGAGACGCACGATGTGAAGTCGAGCATTTCTAAGGTCGCGATCGTGGGCACGTTGAACGGAAAGCCACGAGCGCCCGCCTCAGCCTCCTTGAAGGGAGCGCGGCGCTGAATCGATTGCAGCTGAGGCGTCGGCAATCACATTCCGGTAGGAAGCGCGGGGAACGCCTCGGGTGGGGTCCGGTGCCGGGTGCCCTGTTCATAGCTGTAGGACAGCCGGAACAAGACAGGTTCGTCGTAAGGTCGCGCGAGAAATTGCAGTCCGGCTGGCAGCCCCTCGTACGTGTAGCCCATGGGCACGGTCGACGCCGGTAGGCCTGTGGCTGGAGCAACCCGCTGGCTGTTGTCGCCGCGGTATTCCTCGCTCGCCAAAGCAAGATGCGCCGGAGGATGCGTCCATGTCGGGTAGGCGATGACGTCGACTTCGGCGGCGTCCATGGCGCGGACGACCGCGTTCATGAAGCGCTGGCGTGCAGTGTGTGTCGCATAAGGCGCACATCGCCGCGGATCCGCGATCGCTGGGTCGACCAGGTCGCCCTCGGTGTTGTTGCGAATGCGCTCCTCTACATAAGGACTGAACGCTCCGGTTTCGAGCACCTCGGCGACGTCCGTGATTCCGACGTCAGGCCCCCGGGACTCCAGGTACCGTGCCACATCCCAGCGGAAGCGGTTGCAGTAGTAGGGACCGTCCAACAGACGCTCGAAATTTGGGATCGTAAACGGATCCACGACAGTCGCCCCCAAACGCTCCAGATCCGCGACGGCGGCATCAAAAACGCGGAGAACCGCGGTGTCCGACGCAGCCGGGTCGGCCAGCGACCTCAAGACCCCGATGCGCGCCCCTTGCAGCCCCTGCGGATCCAAGAAATCGGTGTAGTCCTCGGCGCGCCTGCCCTGCTCCGTATAGGGATCCGCAGGATCATAGCCCGCGACAACGTTAAACAGCCGCGCGGCATCCTCGACGGTCCGAGCCATCGGGCCGGCGATGTCGCGATCGAAGGCGAGCGGAATCACGCCATCGCGGCTGGTCAGCCCAATGGTGGACCGAATGCCAAAAAGCGCGAGGTGCGAAGACGGTCCGCGAATGCTGTTCCCCGTATCGGTGCCCAGCCCCGCAACGCCGAAGCTTGCCGCCACTCCCGAAGCTGTCCCCCCACTCGAACCGGCTGGGACGCGGTCTAGTGCGTAGGCGTTCGCTGTAACTCCATACGACGAACTCACAGTCTGGCGGGGGCTAAAAGCCCACTCGGCCATGTTCGTCTTCCCGAGCACGATTGCTCCTGCTTCACGCAGCTTGCGAACCATGAAGGCGTCGTCCGGCGGAAAGCTACCGGCAAGCGCGGAGGACCCTCCGGTCGTCGGCATGTCGTGCGTGTCGTAGTTGTCCTTCACGAGAACAGGAGCACAAAAAAGCGGGCCCAAGGGTGTGCCGGCTGCCATGGCGGCATCGATCGAATCGGCACGGATGAGGGCGCGCGGATTCACCTCAGAGATTGCGTTGAGGTCGGTTGTGCGGTCGTAGGCGGCGATCCGGTTGAGGTAGGACTGCACGACAATCCGGCACGTCACGTCGCCGCGCTGAATCTGTGCCTGGAGGTCCGAGATCGTCGCCTCAACGACCGGCAGGTGGGGTGGCGGTGGTGGTGGAGCCGGCTCGCACGCCGCTAACGCGCCTAGGATGACGGCCAAACTTAATGATAGGAGCGTACGGCTGCCTAGATATCCTCGCACCTTTCGCCACATGCTAAACACCGGGCCTCCCGATTGGTCGGGTTTTGGGAAGGGGCCAAGATATGTCCGGTTGCCGTCCGTCGGTATAGCAGACTTAGATCGATAGCAGACTTAGATCGATAGCAGACTTAGTTCGATAGCAGACTTGGTTCGATTGCAAATCTAGCTCGGCAGACCTAGCCAGATCGGTCCGCGGGAGTCGATCGGCGTTCGATATGTTCTTCCATCTCTTCGAGCGTTTTGGGCCAATCCTTGTTCAGAAGCCTCGAGATTCCTCGGTCCGCTAGGAGTTTCCCCCCGGTCTGGCAGGTGGCGCAGTAGTTGGTCTCTCGAGAGGCGTATACGATCCGCTGAATCGGACTCCCACACTGGGGACAAGGCTGGCCGAACTTACCGTGGGCGCCCATCGCTGGATGGAACGCCGTGATTTTCTTGGGCCACTTGTCGCCCCATTCCGCCCTTAACAGTTCGGTCCAACGCCGAAGCGAGGCGCGCGTCACGTCGTATAGGCGTTTGACGTCGTCAGAGTCTAGGGTCGAGGTCAGCTTCACCGGAGAAAGTCGCGCTTTCAGCAGGATCTCGTCCGAGTGGGCGTTACCGATTCCGCTGATCAGTCGCGGGTCCGAAAGCGCTCGTTTCAAGGTCCGATTCTCTCGGGTCAGGGCTTCACAAAACGCTGACAGCGTCGCGTCCAGCGGTTCGACCCCGCCACGGTGGTGGTCCTGGACGGCCGGCTCGCCCCGCTCCACGTAGAGCGACGCACGCTTCTTCATCGCTTGCTCCGTTAGCAAGAGGGTCCCGTGTTCGAAATCGAGGGCGGCGTGACCCGTCTTTCTGGGCACCGCCACCGCTTTGGCCTTCCACTGAAGCCGACCCGTGATCATGAGGTGCAGGACAGCGTGCAGGTCACCCTCGAAGTCGAAGACGATCCGTTTGGCGAGCGGACGCACCGCGAGTACAGTGCGACCCTCCAGCGCAGAAGCGGGCGGATCGTACGTCCGGAGCAGTGATGGACTCCTCACTCGAAGGCGCTCCAAGCGGTGTCCGACCACCCGGGTCTCGAGTGCGTGCACGTAGAGTGCGATCTCTGGCAGTTCGGGCATGACTCAGACAAAGTCGGCCGAGTCCGTCCGGCGATGCAACGGGTCGGGCCATTGCGTAACGACTCGGACTACCTGATTCTGGCGCCCATGCACTCCAATTCAAAACCCCAGGGCGCACACGCAATTGTCGTTGGGGCCGGTGCGTTCGGTCTGGCCGCATCTCTGGAGCTGTTGGAGCGTGGATGGTCCGTTCAGATCGTGGAAAAGGGACCCCACCCCCACCCGGACGCGGCTTCGAACGACATCAGCAAGATCATCCGGATGGACTACGGCACGGACGAGTTTTACTCCGACCTAGGCGAGCAAGCCATCGCAGGATGGAAGCGCTGGAACGCCGAATGGGGATGGACTCCGTTCCGCCAAGAAGGCCTCCTGATCCTCGCGCCAGGCCCGATGGAGCCCAGCCAATACGAGCACGATTCGTATAAAGTCGCTGTGGCTCGCGGCCGCAATGTAGAGCGTATTACCGACCCGAGCGTTCGGGATTGCTACCCCTACTGGGCGACGGATCAGTACCCGGATGGATACATCAATTCGGACGGGGGCTGGTCGCCCAGCGGCGCCGTCATTGAACACATGCTCGCCCTTGCTTTGCGTTCCGGGGCCACTCTGACGCTGGGGGAGGTCGTCGATTTGCAATCATCGCCTACCGGGCCCGCTGTCCGGCTCGGAGACGGAAGCGTGTTGTCTGCGGACAGGGTCGTCGTAGCTGGCGGCAGTTGGAGTCCCGTGCTCCTCCCCGAACTCGAGGGTCGAGCTTGGGTCACTGGGCATCCCGTATTCCACTTTCACGTCGACGACCCCTCGTCGTTTCAGGCGCCTCACTTCGTACCCTGGGCTGCAGGCATGGCAACGACGGGATGGTACGGCTTCCCCGCGCTCTCAGACGGAACGCTCAAGATCTCGAACCACGGGCTCGGTCGACGAATCGATCCCCGGGAGCCTCGTGAAGTCGACAGGTCCTGGGACGGCCCGTTTGCCGCCTTCGTCGCACGCTCGCTGCCTCAGCTTGTGGGCGCTCCCATCGTAAAGCGCAGACTCTGCGCCTACACCGATACGTTCGACAGCGATTTCCTGATCGACGCCCTACCGGACCGACCGGGCTTCGTGGTTGCCACAGGTGGCAGTGGCCATGGGTTCAAATTTACTCCCGTCCTGGGTGCGATTATCGCCGACGCCGTCGAGGGAAAGCCGAATGCCGCCCACAAGCGTTTCGGTTGGCGTGACGCCGTGGGTCACCGCACCGATCCCGCACGCTTCTCGGGAATCGTCGAGTAGCGGACCTCTCCGTCGACTGGCTGTCGGGTCTCGATCGTTCTAGGGTCGGTGTATGAAGGTTCACCTAATCGATGGCACGTACGAGCTGTTTCGGCACTACTTCGCCCTCCCATCGTCCACCGACGAAGACGGCCGAGAGGTCGGTGCCCTGGTTGGCGTGCTGGCATCTGTTCTCGGTCTCCTAGAAGTCGGCGCCACTCATATAGCTGTCGCGACGGATCATGTCGTCGAGTCGTTCCGCAACGATCTTTGGGCTGGCTACAAGAGCGGCGAGGGTCTGGAGCCCGACCTTTGGGGGCAATTCCATCCGCTCGAGGACGCGCTGCGCTCGATGGGCGTTGTGGTTTGGGCCATGACCGATCTCGAAGCCGACGATGCGCTCGCTTCGGGCGCGGCGTTGGCTGCTGCGGACCCGGTAGTCGAGCAGGTGCTCATCTGCACGCCCGACAAGGACCTTTCCCAGTGTGTGGTGGGCACCCGCGTCGTTCAGGTCGATCGGCGAAAACGTGAGCTTCGCGATCAAGCGGGCGTGGTCGAGAAGTTCGGCGTGATGCCGGCCTCGATCCCCGACTACTTGGCCTTGGTCGGCGATAGCGCCGACGGTTTCCCGGGCGTGCCCGGGTGGGGAGCCAAATCGTCAGGTACCGTGCTCGCTCGTTACGACCACCTAGAGGACATCCCGAGCGATCCGTCTGAATGGGACGTTCGGGTCAGAGGTGCTGCCCGTCTCTCCGAGAATCTTGAAGCCGCACGGGATCTAGCCGAGCTGTTCCGCACGCTGGCGCGCCTCAAGACCGACGAACCGTTGTTCGATTCGGTGGAGGAGTTGCGTTGGTCTGGAGCAGGGGCGTCGTTCACGGCGTTGTGCTCGAGCCTGGGATCGACTCAGCTGGCGAAGCGGGCGCAGGCGCTGCACCGGGACCGCGCACGTTAAGCCGAGATCCTCAGCCAGTGGCGTCGACAGAAGCTACGCCCAGCACCCGATCCAACCGTACCAGTCGAGAGGTACTGAGTTCGACGTACTCTGCGCCCAGTTCAGTCCTGAGGTCTCGCACATGGGCCACATGACCTTCGGATCCACCACTAAGCAGGCGGAGCTCAAGGTTCAGAGGTACCCGGCGTACCGCAGCATCCTCCAAGAGGTCGTGCACCGCGCAGGCCATCGGGGTGTACCCCGTGCTCTCGAGCTTCCTATACAACGAGGCTCGAGTCGCCGCAGAGAGCACAGGCAGCTCGGCAAGGGATAGGGCTTCTCCCATGTGCTCGGATACAGCGTGGTAGACCTGATTCGCGCGCGCCACTGTCCACGTTGGATGCGGACATGCAGTGCGGCGAAGAGTATCACCGACCTCGAGTGCCCCTTCTGTGAGCACACGGCAGTACCATCCCGTCCGATCGGTTGCGATGACCTGGGCGGCAAAATCCGCAACGGCCCAGCGCCGCGCGAGCTTCCAACAGGGGACCCTGGGCTGCGAGATCTGAATAACGAGGCCTGACGAAGCCGTGAATTGGTCGCCAATCGCCACGAGGGTCTCGTCCGCCCCTTCGACCGTCAGGTTTTCGCCGAAAGCACCGTCCTCCGCGGCAGCGCCCAGCGGACCGAGCTCCTCCCGCCACGTTCCGTAGTGAAGAGACGGGTAAACGCAGATCGCCTTGTCCGGACCCCCGTGGTGTTGGGTGTTGGCCTGTGCATCTCCAGACAATCCGGTACGGCTAATGGCCACAGGACCCGCTACTGGCGTCTTTAGGATCGATGACTCAAAGGGCTCCGCAGCGGGACCCGAGCCCGATCCTGTGACAGAGCGGGGCGTGCCTACCCGCAGCGACGCCACGCGCAGCCCTACCGTGGGAGGTTCGATCATGTCAGACATTCGCGAGGGCAGCGCGCACGGGCAAGACGGCTTTGGAGGCTGCTTTGGCGAGCAAGACGGCTTTGGCCACCCGGTGCCCTCGCCTAGGCTAAGAGTCTCCCGCCATTGCCGCCGACCGCGTCGGGCTGGCTGCGGAGGGCTCTACCTCGGACCCGTCGGTGACCTCTGCGTTCAGCAACGCGGGTCGGGCGAACAAATACCCCTGCCCCGAGCTACACTCCATCCCCTGAAGAAGCGATACCTGCTCCGCCGTCTCGATTCCCTCGGCTACAACCGCGAGTCCAAGATTTTGAGCCATCCGTATGATCGTCCGCACCAACTCCGCGCCATCACGGTCTTGGGTCATCCGGCTAATAAATGAGCGATCGATCTTTAGCGTATCGATCGGGAGGTTCTGGAGGTAGCTCAGCGAAGAGTGGCCGGTGCCGAAATCGTCCATCAGGATTTGCACGCCCAGCAACTTCAACTGACTTAGCAGGCTCGCCGCGCGCCGAGGGTTGTCCATGATTGCGCTCTCCGACAGCTCAAGCCGTAGCCGGCTCGGATGGAAGCCGGTCTGGGCAAGCGCGGCTTCGATGCTTGGGACCAGATCCTCTTGCGACAAGTGCTTGCCCGAGAGGTTTACGCTCACGTACGGCATGTCGAGGGGCCGATCGCCCTCGAAGCGGCGCATCATTTCCTGACACGCGTTGCGAATCACCCAATGTCCCAACGGGACGATGAGCCCCGTCTCCTCCATGACCGCGATGAAGTCGGTGGGATGCCGCAAACCGCGTTCTGGATGTTGCCACCGCGCGAGTGCCTCATACCCTTCAACTGTCCCGTCGGCCAAGGAAACAATGCTCTGGAAGTGGAGCACGAACTGTTGTTCGTCGAGGGCGGTTCGAAGTTCCGTCTCGAGCCGGAGGCGCTTGGCCAGCCTCTCGCGCATTTCGGTATCGAAGATCACGACAATTTCGTCGGACTCTTTGGCGCTGTACATCGCGGAGTCCGCGTCCCGCAGTAGCTCGCCCGGATCACGGTAGTGCTCCGTGTCGATCACCACGCCAATGCTAGGCACGATGTGGAGGCTGCGGCCTCCTAAGTCGTAGTGCTCACTGAGTTTGGAAGTTATTCGGTTTAGCGTGATCTGTACGCCGTGCGGGACCAGCACTTTGTCCAAGAGCACAACAAACTCGTCGCCCCCGAGGCGAGCTACGGTATCGCTTGCCCGAACACAGGTCTGAAGGCGACTCGCGACCATCTTGAGTAGCTCGTCGCCTGATTGGTGGCCTAGCGTGTCGTTGATGAGCTTAAACCCATCCAGGTCCATGAACAGGACTGCGTAGCCCTCACCAGGCACGGTATCTTCGGGACGCCGGAGCGTGACACGCTTGAGCCGATCAAGAAAGAGCCGTCGGTTGGGGAGTCCCGTCAGTGGATCGAAGACACCCCGGCGCGACATATCGGTAATCGACCCCGCCATGCGCGCAGCTCGACCGGATTTGTCCCGAATCGATGCCCCCCGAGCGAGTGCCCAGAGGTAGTCTCCGTTCTGGTGACGAAGCCGAAATTCGTCTTCGAAATAGGGGTCATCGCCGCGAAAGTGCGTGACGAGCTGAAGGCGGACTCGGTCGACATCGTCGGGATGAATCCGGTCGGTGAACGTTTCAATGCCTGGCCCCAACTCCTCTTCGTCGTCTAGGCCCAGCAACGCCAGCAGTCGATCGGAGA
Organism: Phascolosoma agassizii; assembly: GCA_035593235.1. Classification (NCBI taxonomy): domain Eukaryota; kingdom Metazoa; phylum Annelida; class Sipuncula; order Phascolosomatiformes; family Phascolosomatidae; genus Phascolosoma; species Phascolosoma agassizii. The sequence continues at coordinate 328,936 of JAVJHY010635946.1, read as the reverse complement.
GGTGGATTTGGTCGTCCGCCAGATCCCAGTCGTACAGACCGTCGTTCGATCCGCGAAGAGCGAGCGCGTACTTGCTCTCACTCTTGTCGAGAGCGAAGGCTTTAGCTTCCGCTTCGTTACGAAGCGTTTCGAGGTGGCCGTAGACGCGTCCTCGGAGGCTGCTGATCACGATGGCCAGCATGCCCGCACCGAGCATCGAAACAAGGTACTGTTCGAAGACTCCGGCCGGGAACTGTGCGGCCACCGCTGCCCAAACGACGAAGATCAGCAACACGACAGACGCCGTCCAGCGGATGTCCAGAAAGGACAACCCTATGCCGATCGCCAGTAGCGCAAAGTTGGTCGTTACCCGGGGATCAGCCGCCAGCCACATGTGTGCGGCACAGTTCGCCAACACGAGCGACGCCGCCAAGGTCCCGATAGCATGGCTGGGAAGTTGGATCGGATTGGACCGAGAACGAAGGGCCAGTACCCCGAATATGACGGACGTCAGCACCGCAAGGCTGAACATCAACAGCCGCGCCGTCGCCTCCAGGAAAACCAGATGCGAGAGCGAGATGCCAGCGAACAGACATGCGAGGCCTGTTACGGTCGGCACGATGGCGTCGCGGACGATACGCTCCGCAGCCTCCGGTTCGATCGACCCATGCAGTGCTGGAAGCTTTAGATACTTCTGGCTCAAGCGGGCGCCTTCTTTATCTACCACAGGCGCGAAATGGCCGGAACGGTAGGTAAGCATTGGTAACTGGGAACCTTGAGGTCCTCCTTGAGCAAGACGCGTGCTACCTGACTCGGCCCCGTGGCACCCACGCCACACCCCATGAAACATCCTGAAGTCTGGCGCAAAAAAAGGGGGGACGGTGCGCTTCCAAGTGCGTCGTCCCCCCTAGTCTGGTTGCTCGTTTTGGCGCGGCTACTTCTGGTTCGCCTCGACAGCGATCGAGATATCGACCGCACCGCCCACGACAAGAGTCGCAGCCCAGCTGCCGACACCAACGCCGAAGTCATTACGCTGGATCTGCGTCTCGGCGGCGAAAGAACCGACCCTCACGACACCGCCCAGCATCTCCCGCATGTCCTCAGGAATCTCGGCAACGCCCAGGACCGTGACGGGAAGATCAATGGATCGCGTGTTGCCCTTGATCGTGAGATCACCCGTCGCGACCAGCTTGCCCGGTGAAACTTCGCGGACGGAAGTCGATTCGAAGGTGAGCTCCGGGAAGGCTTCGGCTTCGAAGAAGTCGCCGGATTGGAGGTGGGCGTCGCGCCGTTCGTTACCTGTGCTCACGCTGGCGACCTGAGCGACCAGCGATACCGAGCTATTCTCAGGCACCTCTGCGTCGTACTGGAGGTCAATCGTGTAGTCAGTAAACGTACCGGTTACCGGCGTAAAAAAGTGCTTAACGCTGAAGTTGACCTCGGTGTGGTTGGCGTCGACGTTCCAGATCGGGTCGGCCACGGAAATGGGCGTTGCCGCGATCATGGAGAGTGCGGCAGCGAGGCCACCGAGAACGAGAGTAAAGCTGCGCGCGAGGTGTCGCATATGGGTCCTCCAAAGGATATCGTTTCTAGGATTGAGATCCGTGACTTCCATCACGTCCTTCAAGCCTGAAACGCGGACCCTGACTTTTCGGTTCCCGGGTTCCTTAGCGTCGAAACCGGCCCGGGGTGGACCTACTCGATCTTACCATCGCGGGCGTCTTTTGCACCCAAATGGACCCCTGTCCCTACGCCAGCCCCGAGAACCACTGCGGCGCCCGCCCCAACGAACGGAAGAACCCCGACAAGCGGCGCTGCCGCGATGGTGGTAACAACCCCAGCGGCCAGGCCCAAACCCGGCTTCTTGACCCAATCTGTAAACCGAAGACGACGGCGCACCCACTGGCGTGACTTGATGTGTGAAGCCACGCCTGCGGTACCCATGACGCCGAGTGCAATGAGTTCTAACATTTCAACAACTCCCAAGCAGAACGAGTTCTGCGCTCACTACGTAGACATCGGGCCGAGCGTTTCTCTTAGCCCGCCTTCGATGCCTTGTGACCGATGATACTACCCATTATGGGGCTGGAAGTACCGTGCCGGCGGTTGACTCGCCACATGCACCCGTCCTTGCTTGTGCCATGATCAGAATCTTGGCGCTGACAGCAGCATGCCTCATCGTGCCGATCGCCTCAGCGTGCGGCGCCCCTGAGCCTGCGCCGACGGCACCCGACGACGACTTGGGAATCGGGACGCTCGAGTCCGGTGCGGGAGAGTTCAACTACAGCGACGCACGGGGCAACGCCGGGCACGCGATTCGGGTTCGCTACCTTCTCCCTGTGGAGCACGACAACGAGTCCCCCATCGTGTTCGTGATGCACGGTGCCTCGCGAGCCGGCCAGCGCTACTTCGACGATTGGGCGCCCGAAGCGGAACGGTACGGGTTCCTCCTCGTGGTTCCGGAGTTCGGAGACGCCGAATATCCGGGAAGTGCGTGGTACAACTTGGGCCACGTATTCGATGGCGAGTCTCCGGGGACCGCGAACCCGGCGAACCGATGGACGTTCACGGCCGTTGAACATCTGTTCGAGGACATCCGCGCGGCGACGGGAGGAACGCAGACCGCGTTTCGGATCTACGGCCATTCGGCGGGAAGCCAGTTCGTGCACCGGTTCCTGATGTTACGCCCGGACGCACCGATTGAACGGGCTGTAGCCGCGAATGCCGGATGGTACACGCTCCCCGTGGACACGATAACCTGGCCCTACGGGCTCGCGGGCGCCCCATCCGACGCCGCAGGAATCGAAAGTCGTTTTGGCACGCCGATCACCGTGCTTCTGGGCGATCAGGACACGGACCCCACCAGCTCCAGTCTTCGGAATACGCCAGAGGCACGAGCCCAGGGTGCCCATCGGTTTGAGCGCGGGCACACGTTCTTCAACGTGGCCCGCGCCGAAGCCGCTCGACGGGGCGTTCCGTTCGACTGGGTCCTGGACACTGTCCCCGGCGCTACACACAGCAACGCCTTGATGACGCCTGCGGCCGCCGAGATTCTAGGTCGTTAGAGCAAATCCCCGTCGCTAGCGACTCCCCTGGTCGGACACGATCCCGCGCTCCTCTTTCTGCTTCCTTACCATCTCCCGCACGTCCTCAAGGAGCTGTTGTGCATCGTAAACGATCCCATCCTTGATCGTGTACTTGATTCCGCCTACCCGCTCGACCGCTCCCGTCTCGTCGTTGAGGCGAACCGCACCGGTCCCGTACAGCACCTTCAGATTTTGGAGCGGATTTTCGTCGACAAGCACCATGTCGGCTTTCAGACCCGCACGAAGGATCCCGAAGTCGGGTTGCTCGCCGGTCGGCTTTGCGAGCTGTAGAGCCCCATGGTACGTCGCGGCCCGGATCACCTCGATCGGATGGAAGCCGGCTTCACGGAGCAATTCGAACTCCCGGATGTAGGCAAACCCGTAGGTCTGGTAGATGAAGCCTGAATCCGACCCGGTCGTAACAATGCCGCCTGCGTTCTTATAGTCGTTGAGAAAGTGCATCCACTTGTCGTAGAACCTCTTCCAGTGGAATTCGTCCTCGCTTGTCCAATCGAACCAATACGAACCGTGAGCGTTACGACTCGGTTGGTAGTAGTCCCATTGGCTCGGAAGCGTGTACTCCTGATGCCATTCGGCCTCCCGCGCGCGCATGACATCACGCCCGGCCTCGTAGATCGTCATCGTGGGATCGAGCGCGAAATCCAGCTCGAGGAAGTCCTGGATCAGACCGTTCCATTGGTCACTTCCCGGCTCGGCGGCTTGGTACCACAGGCGCGCCACGTTCCCGAAGCGGTGCTGCTCGTCGTTGTAGTTGTAGTCGAGCGGCCAGGCTTGGACCGAGTAATCCGTGAGCATGGACTCCATGAGCCCGTAGTAGTGGGTCATCATGTCGAGACCGGCACGGGCTGCATCGAGCGCCGTCATACGCCCGACGCCCATCTGGTCGAGGTGCGCTACGGTGCCTAAGCCATGTAGATGCGCCTCATCGATCAGCGCCTCCATGATCGGAGGGTCGTAAGAGCCGAGCTTGAGGCCGTCGATTCTGGCTCCATCAATCTCCTGGGCCGCGGCCCACTGGACCCACTCGCGCGCGACTTCTGGGCTATCGATCTCACGGCCACCCCACGCGGCGCCCGACCCTGGGCGGAAGTAGGCGTACATCCGCGGCGCTACGATCTCATTGCGCTCCGCGAGGGCCTTCTGCTGTAGCGCCCATTCGAGGTTCCCATGAGGGACACCCCGAGTGGTGGTAACGCCGTGGGCCATCCAGAGCTTGTGTGTGTACTCCGCCTGAGGTGCTTTGGGTGACCCGCCGGTGTGCACGTGCATGTCGACGAAACCGGGCATCACGTACATCCCCGTGCCGTCGATCTCGTGAACGCCGGCAGCGGGACGTCGGGCCTCGTTGATCTCCACCAGCGGGAATCCCACGGACCGGATTTCGGCAATGCGGTCGTTCTCGATCACGATGTCCACCGGTCCCCGAGGCGGCGCTCCGGTCCCATCAATGATCGTCGCGCCCCGAATGACCGTGCGGGTGAAGGGGCCTTCGCCCTCATCCGCCCGGCGCGGGGTGGTCTCTTCCATCTGGGCGGATGCGGGAGCCGCAACGGCCAAGGTCAGGAACAAACTGATACAAAGGGCCAATCCAGCGGCCAAGACAGTGGAGCGGGGGGTGGAAATTCCGGACTTCATGCGAACACCTCGGTTAGCGGATCCAAGCGAGCAAACTATCGCGGGGATCGGGCTGACCACCAGACCCGGCGAAACCCGCAACCGGGAACGGTGTTTGGCCGTAAGAGTACCTAGGTCCGACTGGCCCTCCTGGGCCAAAAGCAAGAATCCACCGCCCACAGGCGGCACCCACCATAGAGGACAAGCAATGAACCACGCGTTCGCGAGGACATCCCTCGCGCTCAGTCTTTCGCTCGCCACCTTCGGCGGTGTGTCAGCCCAAACCTTCGCTTCGGCCGAACCGTCGGTGCGGATGGGCGCGTTCGGAGCCGCCGTTGCGATCGCGGGAGACCAGGTGCTGGTTGGCGAGGCGCAGAACTCCATCACGCCGGGTGCCGTCTGGGTTTTCACGAAGACGACTCAGGGGTCGTGGGATCAGACTGGCAAGATCGTGATGGACGGGGCAGAAGCAGCCGACGGATTCGGGGCCGCCATTTCGGTGGACGGATCGACGCTACTTGCGACCACTTCGGGTGGCCGTGCCCTGCTGTTTGAGCGAACGGGAGACACGTGGTCGCAGGCAGGCGAGCTCATGCCCGATAGCCTTGGCGACAACGATCAGTTTGGATCGTCGGTGCTGCTTACCGGTGATTACGCCTTCGTGGCGGCGACAGGACAAAACAACCGTCGCGGCAACGTCTACGTCTACAGTCGCACCGATGGGTCCTGGTCGCTTTCGTCCAAGGTCACCGGATCCGACATCAAGGCGGGCGCACAATTTGGTACTGCACTTTCCTTCCGGGACCAGACGCTGCTGATCGGCGCGCCCATGCAGGATGGGGCAACTGGCGCCGTCTACGCGTTCCGCAACGAGGGATCCGGCTGGACCGAGGCCGCCAAGCTGGTGGCCGACGGTAGCGAACGGAACGATCGCTTCGGGTCAGCGATCGCCCAGTACGCGGGCGACCGCTTTCTCATTGGCGCACCGCGGGCCGCAGGCCAGGCTGGGTCCGTGGTTGCGTTTGGCGTAAACCCTGAGGACGGAGCCTTCTTCGAGATCGCTCGACTCAGTCCCTTCGACATGCCAGCACGCGCATCGTTTGGAGCATCATTGGGCATCACTGAGACGTCAATCTTCGTCGGCGCCCCCTTCGTGAACTTCCAGGGACGGGCCTATCTGTTTGAGCGCAACGAAGCGGGTGCGATCGACCGCTCGCGCGCGATTTCGACCATGGACGTTGCCCAAGGTGACCTGTTCGCAACCACGATCGCCGTAACCGAAGACCTTGCCGTGTTTGGAATGGTCAACGCCGATGGCGGCGCCGGCGCGGTGTCGATTTGGGAACGTGGAATGGATGGGTGGGCGGAAAGCGGCGAGTACTTCGTCGAGGAAGAGAGCATCGCACCCATCCTCGCCGAGCAGGTGGACTGTGAGGAAAACGAGGCCAATGTCTTTGGTTGTGACGAGGTCGACTTGGTCTCGTTTCTCCCGATCAAGGAGATCGGGGGACAGCGTGGCACTCGCTTGAACGACGTTTGGGGGTGGACCGACTCCGATTCGGGTGGCGAGTACGCCTTGGTGGGGCGGACGGACGGGACTTCGTTCATCGACGTCACCGACGCGGCCAACCCTCGTTTCCTGGGTGACCTTCCCTTGACCGAAGGTTCGCAGAGCAGCTCGTGGCGGGACATCAAGGTGTACAACAACCATGCGTACATCGTGGCGGACAACGCGCAGAACCACGGAATGCAGGTGTTTGACCTCACCCGCCTGCGTGACGTTACCGAGCCTCAGACCTTCGAGGCAGATGGTCACTACGACCGCATCGCCAGCTCCCACAACATCGTGATCAACGAAGAATCGGGCTTTGGCTACTCGGTGGGTTCGAGCTCGGGTGGCGAGACGTGTGGCGGCGGGTTGCACATGATCGACCTACGCGACTCCAAGAACCCCACCTTCGCTGGCTGCTTCCAGGACATGGCGACGGGCCGGGCCGGGACTGGGTATTCGCATGACGCACAGTGCGTGAACTACGTCGGACCAGACGCCGACTATGCCGGCCAGGAGATCTGCTTCGGGTCGAACGAGACGGCTCTGTCGATCGCCGACGTGACGGACAAGTCGGCACCTGTCGCGATCTCGAACGCGGCCTACCCCAACGTGGCCTACGCCCACCAAGGGTGGCTCACCGAAGACCACCGTTTCTTCTACATGAATGACGAGGGTGACGAGGCCGCAGGATCGGCACCCAACACCCGCACGCTGGTATGGGATGTAACCGACCTCGACGATCCGCAGCTCCTCAAGGAGCACATGGGCGTCAGCACGTCGATCGATCACAACTTGTACGTCAAAGACAACCTGATGTACCAGTCGAACTACACCAGCGGCCTTAGGATCCTCGATGTGAGTGATCCGGAAAACCCCGTCGAGGTTGGCTTCTTCGATACCTCGCCTTGGGACGAGGACGAAGCCTCATTCAACGGTTCCTGGAGCAACTACCCCTTCTTCGAGAGTGGGACGATCGTCGTCACAAGCATCGGCGAAGGACTGTTCTTCTTGAAGAAATCAACTCGGACCGTCTTCTAAGACCGAATAGAAATATCATGAAAACAGCTTTGAAGAGGGCCGCCCTTCTGGGGGCGGCCCTCGCTGCCTCGGCGTGCGCGACCACGGCGTCTACCGGCTCGATGAGTACAACGCTCGCACCGAACGACGTGCTCTACGTTGCGAACCAGGGCGCCGCCACTGTCACGGTGGTCGACGTCGGCACCCTGTCTCCTTTACTCACGTTGGACCTTCAGGAGATGGGCTTCGGACCCAACGCGAAACCGCATCACATCGTGGTCGAGCCCGATGGGTCGTATTGGTACCTCTCGCTTATCGGCGAGAACCTGGTGCTTAAGCTCACACCGGAAGGCGAGATCGTTGCTCGGGGCGAGTTTCAGGCGCCGGGGATGCTCGCACTCGCGCCGGCCGACGGAACGCTATTCGTCGGGCGCTCGATGAGCGCGGTCAACCCGCCCCAACGTGTAGGCGTCATCACCCGGTCCACGATGGCAGTGGAGGAGTTGGGTGTCTTCTTTCCCCGTCCGCACGCACTCGCGTTCACCCCGGACGGGGACTTCGCGTACACGGCGAGTCTCGCAGAGAATCAGTTCGCGAGCATCGAGATCGCTGAGGAAGAGCTGGGGCTCGTACAGGTCGATGGTCCACCTCACACGTTCGTGCAGTTTGCGGTGTCTCCGGACGGATCCACTCTGGTCGCGGCGACGCAGCTGACCGGAAAGCTGCTGTTCTACGATCTGGCTGACCCGGCCTCGCCTCGTTCGATTGGCGAAGTTGATGTGGGTGGGCAAGCCTGGCACCCGGTGATCACGCCCGACGGGCGCTGGATCTACGTGGGCAGTAAAGGCACAAACACCATTACCATTGTGGACGCACGCTCGATGACCGTTGCCAAGGTCCTAACGGACGCCCGCATCCGCGCACCTCACGGCTCCTCGGTTTCGGCGGACGGCCGCTACGTGTTCATCTCGAACAGCGATATGGATCCGATGGCCAGCATGTCGGGGATGCAAACAATGGAACGCGGCACGGTGACGGTAATCGACGTGGCAACTCAAGAGGTCGTTGGCTTCGTACCCGTCGGCGTACAGCCAACCGGGATCGGGATTCGTTCTGGGCGCTAGGCACAAGATGCGTGTTGTGAATCGGTATGGGTGGGGCGTAGCAGCGTGCGTCGCTTTCGTGACATTGGTGGCGTGCTCCGCAGCCGCTCCAACGATGCAGACGACGTCCACGCCCAGTCCGGGCGGGGCCGGAGCCTCGGCCTCCTTCGAGCGTGTCGTCAGCCCTTTCCCGGTGTTTGACGCGGCCGGCGAGGCGTACGCCCTTCCCTTCCTCGGTGGCCTCGATGTCCCACGACCCCAGTTCGTAGATATCGACGGGGATGACGATCTCGACCTCTTTCTTCAAGAGAAGAGCGGCGAACTCATGTTCTTTGAGAACGTGGGCAGCGGGACCTCAGCGACGTTCGAGTGGCGCGGCGACCGTTACCAAAATCTGGACATCGGAGAGTGGAATCGCTTTGTCGATTTCGATCAGGACGGCGACTTCGATCTTTTCTCCGAGATCCGCTCCAGCTACGTGCACTACTTCCGCAACGATGGCACCGCCACGGATGCACGTTTTGTCCCCGTGGCCGACTCGGTCAGAACAGCGGACGGAACAGCGCTCTTCATCGATCGGCAGAACATCCCCTACTTCACCGATCTCGATTGCGACGGCCTTCTCGACCTCTTCGTGGGTCGCGTCGAAGGGACGGTGTGGCGGTACGAACAGACAACTGAATCCCAGGGTGCCGACGTCCCCGTGTTTCGCCTGTTAAGCCAGCGCTGGGAAAACATCGAAATCATTGGACAGCTCGGTACCGCCAAGCACGGCGCCAACGCGATGGCCTTTGTCGACGTGGACGGTGACGGCGATTTGGACCTGTTGTGGGGCGATTGGTTCGAACCGTCGGTTTTGTTCATCGAGAACACAGGCACGTGTCAACGTCCGGTGTTCCGTTCGGAGCCCGTTCCGCTTCCTGTTGTCGACTCGCTTCTCACCAGCGGGTACAACGACCCGACCCCCGCTGACATCGATGGGGACGGGGACTGGGACCTCTTCGTAGGTGTACTTGGTGGAGCCTTTGGCCCGAACCGCACGCATGCGGACAACTTCTACCTGTACGAAAACGTCGAAGGCGAGGGACTGACACTACGCACTCGTCGGTACATCAACGGCATCGATGTGGGAGCCGAAAGCATTCCGACACCCGTTGACTGGGAGGGAGACGGCGACCTCGACTTGCTCGTGTCGAACAAGCTCGATCCCAACATTCCCAAAAGCTCGCGTACTCTGCTGTTCGAGAACCGAGGCAGCGCTAACGCACCCGCCTTCCACCTCGCCGACTCGCTCGATTTCGGGGAGCTATTCCACTACGCACCCGCGATGGGCGACATCGATGCAGACGGGGATTTGGACATGGTGCTGGGCCAGTGGTCCAAGCACGTTCGGCTCATGACCAACGTGGGGTCACGCTCCTCACCCGAGTATGTGCTGAGCGACTCCATGTACGTCACGCTCCCTCGCGGCAGCAACACGACACCCACGCTGGGAGATATCGACGGCGACGGCGACCTGGATCTCTTGGTTGGCGAGTCTTCAGGAACACTCAACTTCTTCCGGAACGACGGGACGGAGACCTCGCCCAACTTTGTGCTCGTGACGGAAGAATACGGCGACATCGACCCCGGTCGCCGTAGCTTCCCCCATTGGGTGGACGCCGATGCAGACGGAGACCTGGATTTGCTCTTAGGAGCCGAGGTCGGGGGCGCTCTGTTGTACCGGAACGAGGGAAGCGCAACCGAGGCCCTCTGGGTGCTCGACGATGAGTTCGAACTCCGCATTCCTCCGCTATCGACCCCGACCCTCGCGGATCTCAACGGCGATGGTCTGCTTGATGTGATCGCGGGCGAAACGGCCGGCGGCCTGCGCTTGTTCTTGGGTCGGCCGTAACTCAACGCCAGCCCCGGCTCTGCTCCATCTGAACCCGGGAGCCTTAGGTCTCCTGTCCAATCTGAGCCCGCGCCAGGCCCTCTAGCGCCTCGACCGAAAGTGGGGGTCCGAAGAGGAACCCTTGGAGATGATCGACGCCCAACGACGCGAGCATACTGCTTTGGTCGCTGGTCTCAACACCCTCCGCAGTAACCGAGAGCTCAAGGGTCTCCGAAAGGCGACAGACCGCCTCAACGATCGCGTAGTTCCCCGGCTGGGTCGCCAGCCCCTCGATAAACGAACGGTCGATCTTGACGAACGACACCGGAAAGTCGCGCAGGTATGTGAGCGATGAATACCCGGTTCCGAAATCGTCGATGCCCACTTGAATGCCGTTTTCGGTGAGTTCTATGAGCGAACGCCTGGTGGTAGCACTGGCTCGGATGAGCGTAGACTCACTCAATTCGAGGGAAATTTGGCCGGGGTCGATACCGTACCGGTCCAGCGACTCGTGGACGAGTGAGGGAAGATCGCCGCGTTCAAGGAGTCGTCCCGAAACGTTGCAGCTAACGAACAGCTGACGGTCTGGGAGCAGGCCGCTCCAAGCAGCCGTCTGACGACATACCTGCTCAAGCATCCAGACATCGATTTGATCGACTAAGCCCATGGCCAACGCCACGGGAATGAACTCCGACGGCGGAACCAGTCCGCGGCCCGCCTCATAACAGCGGACCAAGGCCTCCGCTCCCACAAGGCTGAAATCAGAAGCACGTACAATGGGCTGGTAGACGACCCTCAACCCGTCTTCATGAAGCGCCTTCAGGATCGCCTGCTCGGCTTTGACGCGGCGTACTGCACGCTCTCGCAGGTTGTCGTCGAAGGACTCGTGGCGGTTCCGGCCTCGTTCCTTGGCCAAGTACATCGCTGTGTCTGCGTCCCGCACGAGCGTCTCCGCAGTATCGCCTTGCCGAGCCTTGGCCATGCCAACACTGGCCGTTGGTCGGACTTCGTAGTCCTCAACGTGGACCGGCTGTGCAACAGCGTCGCGCAGACGCTCGGCGATGTGGTTGGCTTCGGCTGTTGACCCGACCTCTTCGCATAGAACAATGAACTCGTCACCACCGATGCGACCCACGGTGTCCCCGCCGCGCAGACTGCCTGCGAGCCTCCGAGCCACTTCAACCAGGAGGAGGTCACCCACCGTGTGACCCAGGCCGTCGTTGACGACCTTGAAGTTGTCCAGATCCAGGAAGTAGACGACCACCTGCCCGCCCATACGACGCTTGCGGGCCAACGCGGTCTCAAGCCGATCGAGGATGAGAACCCGATTGGGTAGCCCCGTCAGTGGGTCGTGCAACGCCTGCTGCCGAAGCGCCCCTTCTGCGCGCCTCTGTTCGGTGATGTCGTGGAGGGCCACCACCGCGCCCAGGGTGCGCCCGTCGGAGTCCGTGATCTGGGTTCCGTTGGCACGGCGCACACGCATCTCGCCGTCTTGTGAGGCCACGGTGTACTCAACGTTGTGGACCCGCTCACCGCTGAGGGCGCGCGCTAGTGGAGCCTCCTCCGGCGCGAGCGGCGTCACTCCGTCGGAGTCGAACAACTTGAAGTGCTGCGTCCACCGCTCCAATGAGCGCTCGCCTCTCGGAATCGAATGTTGCGTTTCAAATGCGGGGTTCACGAGAGTGATGCGACCCGCCGGATCACACGCGATGATCCCAACATCTACCTGTTCGAGCAACGCGCGAAGGTAGTTGCGCTCTTTGTGAAGCTGCTCTTCTAGGTCGAGTTTGTGGGAAGCCTCTCGGATGAGGAAGGCCAGGGCCGGCGGCCCCCCGCCGAGGTCGATCGAATGAGCCTGCACCGTGACGGGTAGCCAACGATTCTGACGGGTCGTAATCCGAATCGGGATGGGTGAGACGTCGTCGCCAGCGAGGCGCGCACTTAGCAGTTCGCGGATCTGATCGCGATCTTCAGCATGCACCCAACCCAAGGCTCTGCGGCCCTCGAACTCCTGCGCCTCCCACCCGGTAACCCGTTGCAGGGCGAGGTTGGTGAGCACCACACGACCGCCGCTGTCTAGGATGACAAGCGGATCTCGGAGCGCGCCAAAGAAGCGAGTTGATTCATCGGGCACTCCCCGTTCTCGGACGACTCGAGATGGGGCGTGGGGGGGGAGCATTTGCCCGAAAATGGGCAAGACTGAGGCCAGGTGCTGGTCGGTGGCAGGGGCGCCACAGTTGGCCCGTTAGGCCTCTCGCGCGAGCCCACTCCACACGTCTGAGACCTGCTCGGACACAGCGTCCAGCGTTGCAAAAGACTCGCGATCGAGCAGGTTGATCACGTTGGGGGTGAGGAGCGCACGCAGCAGGTCCAGTGGCTCATCGAACTCCCACCCGATGAGCGGTTGGGGTCCGGAGTTCACGTGCTCAATCAGGCGGATTGCGAGGTATGCATCATCGACGAGCCCGGCAAGGCCGTGTGTCATCTCGGGTACCATATCAATTGGCGCCACGAAGTAGCGCACGGCTCGTCCCAGGACCGGCCGCACCATGCGCGCCAAGCCGCGACGCTCCGCCTCGCTGTCGGCGAGAGCCAAAAGGGCCGGGACCGAATCCACGACAGCCGTTACGGACTCAAGACCCTCGCGAATCTGCTCCTCAGTCCCTTCGGGGAATCGCTTTCGGATGAGGGCCTCAAGTTGGCCGTTGTCGCGTGCCTTGGCGCTGTCGATCACCGCTCTCACATCTTCCATCATGGCGATGTAACCCAAGCGATCGGTTCGCTAGTTATTCTCAGCCCCTTCGGTGATCCAAGCACGGAGCAACTCGATTTCTTCGGGCGTGGCGGGGTCGCCGTCTTCGGGCATGTCCCCGGCCTCGACCATCTCGAGCAAAATGCTACCGGCGGCATCCCCGGCTTCGATTACGGTTCCAAACTCAGAGCCGGCCGCAACGCCTTCGTACGAAGTCAGGTCGAGACCTGCCTCTAGCCTTTTTTCGCCGTCGTCTACGCCGCCGTGGCAGCTGACGCAGCGGTTATCGAAGATGGGCTGGATTTCTGTTGCGTACGAAATGGCTTCTGGCACAAGCGGGTTATGCAGGGCCGACATCTGGGCCGCCGCTGGCTGGGGTTGCGGTACAACTACCAAGGCGGCGGCGAGAACCGTGAACGCCCCGCACGCTACGCCGATCGCAATCCTACGTGACTCATTCAACATCCAACAAACTCCTGTAAATCCTGATATTTCTGGGCGTTTACCGGGTAGAACCTCGGTCTCTGCCTCCCTAAGTGTACTCCGGCCTACCTAGTTGGAACCCGGCCACCGGTCACCTGTTTCATCAGACGCCCTCGTTCCAGGCGCTGCTCGGCGGTCACCTGATTCGCAAGGAGGACCGCATCTCCGTCGACGGTAGACGGGTAACGGCTCATGAACTGGGCACCGGTCATCGCGCTGGGAAGTCTGATTATCCGTAGACGATGGGGGCTGACGTCGGTATACCTGCTGTCCCGCACAGGCTGCAGCGTACCCATCGAACTGCCCACGTTTGCTGCGTGCGTTGTCCACGCCTGAGCCGCCGAATAGCCCAGCACCTGGTAGACGTTGCCCCCGTGTGCCACGTACAAAACACGACCCCGAACAGCTTGGCCCTGCTGGCCCTCCGCCGGAGTCACGCTGAAGTCAGCCCAGGAAGCGTCCAGTCCATTGATGCGCTGCCGGCCGGTCTGTTCCGTCACCAATCCTTCCTGTCCGAGGAAGCTGGACAACGCCGCCTCGGGCGTCTCGGCTTCCGCGAACGTCAGCTGCATGGCGGCGTCCTGGCTGGGCGCCCCCGCTTGTACGGCCTGCGGACTGTTCTGCGTAGCCCATCCGGCGGGGAATGTGATCTCGAACCCGAGCACCGGTTGGATGAACCGGTTTTCGATGAAGTAACCCTGCCTCGGATCTTCGCCGAACACCAGCCCGTCTAGGCGCCGCAAAAACTCGTCCCGGCCCAGCTTGTATCCGCTGAAGTCCGTGGGGTCTTGAGAGATACGGGCTTCGTTCGCCGCGACCCGGTCGCCTGGGTTGGGATGGGAAAGCATCCAACCCGGGACTCCCATCTCGGCGGCGCTGGGGCTTGTTGACTGCAGCATCCGCATGACGTTGGAAATCCCCTGGGGATCGTGCCCCGTCTTCATCATGTAGCGGTAGCCGAGCGCGTCAGATTGGGCCTCGTCGTCCCTACCGTACTTAAGGGAAAGTAGCTGTAGGCCCTGGAGCACCGATCCGGCGTTGTTGCGTACAGTTTCCGAGAAAATGGCGCCGCCTATAAAGCCGATCATCCCCAATTGCTGCTGGGTCATCTGCTGCGCACCGTGGCGAGCCGTGACGTGCCCCGCCTCGTGGCCTAGGACGCCGACCAACTCTGCTTCGGAGTTCATGTTCACCAAAATGCCGCGCGTTATGTAGATGAAGCCGCCCGGCAGAGCGAACGCGTTGATCAACTCGTGGTCGACCAACTTGAAAGACCAAGGCAGTGTGGGGCGCTCGGAGACGGCAGCCAGGCCCATTCCGAGCGACGTCACATACGCCTGCAGATCGTCGTTCGGGTACAACCCGCCAAACTGCGCCGTGGCTGCCGGGTCGGATTGCCGGCCCATCTCGACTTCTTGCGACTCGCTGACGAATGAGATCTCGCGCCGCCCGGTTGCCGGGTTAACGGCGCACGCGTAGGACATGAGAGCTGCGGTAAGCCCGCACACAATCGCCGCGAACCGACGTGAAACTGATGCCTTCAAGGGTGTTCCTCCTTCCGGTGACCGATGGCGCTGGCAGCTACGAACGGTAGCCGAATTCGGGCGCGCCGTGCAAGCGGCAACTACTCAGGTAGAGACACTCGCTCGAATGTGAGCGTGGAGCCTTCAGAGGCCATCGACAGCTTAGACCCCTCCAAGGTGAAGTAAGTCACGTCCGCGAGAATCCGTGTGAAGCGCGTCTCGAAGTCCATAACGTCGGCAGGGCAGGTCTTCCGGGTGCGCGCCAGCGCCCCTACGCGAAGGGTACCTTTTGGCGCCGCTCTATAGCTGCCAGCTAGGAAGTTGCAGCCCCCGGAGCCAGTAAGCCGTCTGCGCACGCCGTCTTGCACCACTTCCCCGGTAAGTACCAAGCTGGGGGTGTCCGCAGCCGATGGCGCCAGGAACGTATCTGTACCCTCCTGAATCGATACAAGGGTCCAGCTGCTTCCTTCCAGTGGATTGGCGGGCGCGCTCCCCCCGCAGCTGGCCACTATCGCGCCAAGGACGAGCGCCGTTGCGACCCAAGAGGTGTTGCCCCTAGAGGTGTTGCCCCTTGGGGTGTTGTGACTCTTCATATTGCAACTCTGCAGTTGAGGAGCACGTTGGGGCTCACGTCGGCCCCGCCAGTGCTCGCTCGATTAGGTCAACTGTGCGCCCGGTTGCCCCCTGTACGTCCCGAATGATGGCGCGCCCCCGCTTAATCATGGCGGTCCGAGTCTGGACGTCCTGGGCAAGACTAATCGCACGGTCTTGGATCCCGGCCCGCGGCGCCACCTCCAGCCCGCCACCTGCCTCCAGGATCTGCACTGCATCCGAGAAGTTGGCGTGGTCTGGGCCGATGAGTGTGGCGCATCCCAGGGCCGCGGCTTCCATAGGGTTCGAGCCGCCCATCCCGTTGAACGAACGGCCCACGACGGCTACATCCGCCAGCGAATATCCAAGCCCCAATTCGCCGATTGAGTCGAGGAGAAAGATGTTGGCCACTTCGGTTGAGATTGCTCGGTCAGGTGTGGCCCTGGAGCGGCGCACCGCCGTCGGCAACGCCCTGGCTACCTCTTCGAAGCGGTCTGGTTTGCGCGGGGCCACGAGCAATTGGATGTGAGGAGGCCAGTCTTTGGCCAGCAGGGCTTCTTCACCTGGACCCGTCGACCCGGCCACGACGAGCGGACGGTCGGGGTCGATTCCCAGCTCGCGGCCGAACTGATCAGCTCCAGCCGGTCGATCTTGGATCTGAACAGCGTCCCATTTGAGCGAATCGGTGACTATGACGCGGGGCTCGGGCGTGCCCATCGCACAAAACCGATCTGCGTACGTGGGCGTTTGCGCACCCACCGCGCTCAGGTGAGAAAAGGTGCTAGCCAGGAGCGGCTTGAGGCTTCGGTAGCGGGGTTCGCTGCGATCGCTGATGCGACCGCTTACCACGACCACCGGAATTCCGCGCTCGACGCACGCTTCAACGAAGTTCGGCCATAACTCCAGTTCCACAAGCGCTACGAGGTCGGGTTGGACCCGATCCAGGAAGCGTTGAACTGAAGCGCTCCAATCAAAGGGAAAGCGCACTACTGGGACCTGTGGGCCGAAGAGGCTTCTCGCGCGATCCATCCCGGTGTCAGTCGTAGTGCTAACCACGCAGCCAAAGCCCGCCTTCCCAAGAGCTGTCGGCAGACCAGCCACAGAAGCCACTTCGCCGACGCTCACGGCGTGGACCAGAACACGAGGTCCCTTCTCCGGTTTCGGTGCGTCGACGTCGCCGAAACGCTCTCTCCAACCCGTGCGATATGCTCCCTTGGCCAAGGCCCATGGCGCCCACACAGGGGCCGTCAGGAGCACCGCCGCGCCGTAGATCAGGTCACGCCCTGCTCCCAAGTCAGACCCCCGCCGTGAGGCGCTCGAGATCGGCTTCATCGACGACGCCTTCCAGAGGTCGCCACCGACGGTGGTGCCAGAGGTACTGCTCCGGGTGCTCGCGAATCACACGCTCGAGATGGCTGAAGTAAGCTTGTGTGAGAAGCCGTGTCCCCTCGCTCCCCGTGGCCTGCTCAGGCACCTCGATTCGCATCAGGTGAAGTGTGTAGGTCGTTGGATCACTCGAGTTGGCGGCCAGGCTCAGAAAGACCGCCGGCACTTTAGCGCGGCGGGCAAAGACCGCCGGTCCCCGGGCCCCCAGGGTAGGGTGTCCAAAGAAGAGAATTGGCATCCCGTCCCACGTGAACTGATCGGCTACGAGAACGACAGTCCTCCCTGCTTTGAGCGACCGTGGTACGGCCGTCTTTGCCTGATCGCGAGGGATGACCTCGGTGCGTAGGCGTTGGCGCATGCGCTTGATCCGCTGGTCGACCTCAGCGTTGGATTGAGTCGTTGCCACGGCAATGATCGGGACACCCGCTCTCGTGACTGCGGCGGCGGCGATCTCCCAATTGCCGAAGTGGCCCATGAGCAGGACGGTCCCCTTCCCCCTCCGATACCGATCCTGCATCCACTGGAGAACCTGCGGCGTGCCGTCGTCAGCGAGGACCACCCTAGAGACGATGTTCTCTAGCGCGTCATCATCGTACGCCATCCGCATGAGTACGGCCGATTGCTGTGCCAGGTGGCGGTACGCACCGCGAGCGATAGCGCCGTGGCGGGCCGGACTCTCTTGGGGAAAAGCGAGGCGGACGTTGCGGTCCACGGTGGACCGGCGAACGCGAAACACGACCGCCGCCGACACTCCGATACCACCAAGCACCTTCAAGGCGGGTCCAAGGGGAAGCATGCGCAGTAGCGCACCGACCGTGTTGACCCCCACCGTCTCCAGTCGGTGGCGCAGCGGAGGGCGCGCGGGTTCAATGGGCATGGCGTGACGATCCGAGGCGTGCGGGGCAGACGCAAGGTGGGTGGTGCATTCTCCCTTGGGTGCGTTCTCGCTTGGTTGCGTTCTCCCTTGGGCGCATTCGGTCAAGCCATTTGCAAGCGCCCCGCCCACGCCTAGTGTCGAGGCTACATAGCGTCCGAGCTATTCCTGATGGAAAGTAACCGCGAAACCCACACCGAAATGCAAACGTCCGTTTCCCTGGGATCTCTGGCCTGTGCGGCTTTCTTGCTGCTGTTGGGTCTCGGCTGCGGTCCAATCGACGCGCAGAACACTCCGGAGCAAGCCTACTTCGATTGGGCCCGGCCTACGTTCGAGTCTGAAGAGTTCGCGGAGCGACGTCAACGAATGGGCGCCGCGCTGAGCCAACGTGAGAGCGCACAGCCTGCGGGCCCGACGGTGCTACTCATCCCGAGCCTTGAAGGCCGCTCCGGCGGCTCCTCCTTCCGGCAGGATGACGACTTCCACTACTTCACAGGTCTCGAACTCCCCCGCTCCGTGTTGGCCATCCCGTCCGCTGCCGAGGCGGTGTTGTTCGCTCCCCAGGACGACTTCCGTTTCGAGAGCCCGTCCCGTAAGAATGATTTCCCCGGCCGACCGCTCGCGGATGACCCACGGGTGGCGGATTGGAGTGGTTTGCAGGTACTTCCGTTCGATTCACTGCTCCCGGCGCTACGCCGGTGGTCTCAAAGCAACGTGGCCCTCCTTGTAACTGCTCCCCCTGAGGCGCTCGCACCATCAGACCCCAGCCCGTTCGTCACACCGCGCCTCCCATCAGCTCACTTCGCCGATTACGTCGAAGCAGCCCTCCCCGGGGTGACGGTTGGAAGCGCGCTGGAGTCCATCCGACGCGTGCGGGGCGTGAAGTCTCCCGCGGCCATCGCTCACGTGGAAGAGGTCGCTCGGCTCACGACTCGAGCGATTGAACTCGCGGCTGGGTTTGTCCAGGATGGCGTCTCCGAGCGGGAACTTGAGGCCGAATTCGAAGCAGAGTGCAAACGCGGCGGTGGGCAGCGGATCCCCTTCGCACCCATTGTGAAGTCAGGACCCAACTCATTGTGGCCGTGGCGAATCCTTGCGGCGCACTACGACCGAAGGAATCGCCAGATGAAGGACGGCGAGTTGGTCATCTTCGATGTCGGATGCGAGTTGAACCACTACGTAAGCGATGTCGGGCGCACCTTCCCGGTCTCCGGACGGTTCTCTCCGCGCCAGCGCGAAATCCTCGAGATGGAGGTGGGCGTGGCAGATCGCGTTATCGAGGCGATCCGCCCAGGCGTGACGTTCGCGGATTTACGCGCTGTAGCAGACGCTGCGATTCCGGTCGAGCACCGTCCCTTCATGCAAGCGGCGCTGTTCTTCGGCCATCACATCGGGCTTTCGACAGGAGATCCCGTGGACGAAACCGCCCCCCTCGAGGTCGGCATGGTCTTCACGGTCGAGCCCTGGTACTACAACCATATCGAGCAGATCAGCGTCTTTACCGAGGACGTAGTGGTTGTGACGCCGACGGGTGTCGAGGTCTTGAGCGGCGCCCTACCTCGCACCCCGGACGAACTCGAAGCGATGGTGGGATCCGCCCGCCGGTGATGAGTTCAGCGACCCGTCGTGGCCTGAGCATCTTCGCCCTGATGTGCGCCGGCGAGACGGTGTTCCTGCTGCCCTTCGTCCTTGTACGCATCTTTCGGCCAACGTTTCTCGATGTGTTCGGGGTTACCAACCTCGAACTGGGTACCGCGTTTTCACTGTATGGAATCGTCGCAATGGTGGCCTACTTCGCGGGAGGCCCCCTAGCAGACCGATTCTCAGCGCGACGGCTCATGACAACGGCGCTAGTCGCCACGGGATTGGCAGGGATCGCGCTCGCGGGAGTGCCCTCGCTCGGTGTTCTAACGTTGCTCTACGCGTTCTGGGGAATGACCACCATCCTCCTGTTTTGGTCCGCCCTCATCCGGGCCACGCGCGAGTGGGGCGGGAGTGGAAAACAGGGGCAGGCGTACGGATACCTGGACGGGGGCCGGGGCCTGCTCGCCGCGGTGCTTGCATCAGCCTCCGTCGCGGTCTTCGCGATGCTCCTCCCGACCGACGTCACGTCAGCAACGCCTGAGCAGCAAGCGACGGCCCTCCGCTGGATCATTTGGGCCTTCACCGGCCTCACGCTCGCGATAGCACTGCTGGTGTGGGTTGCTGTCCCCGAGACTGAGGGAACGGCTGGCACAGCGACACGCCCCAAGTTGACGCTCCAAGGGGTGCGTGGGGCCGCGAAGATGCCGGTCGTATGGCTCCAAGCGGTCATCGTGGTGTGCGCCTACGTGGGATACAAAGTGACCGACGACTTCTCGTTGTTCGCGCGGGATGCGTTGGGCTATGACGAAGTCGCGGCGGCGACGCTGGGCACGGTGACGTTTTGGGTCAGACCTTTTGCGGCAGTTGCGGCAGGCCTGGTGGCAGACGTCGTCGACTCATCGCGAGTCATCTTGTGGGGCTTCGTGTTGCTGATACTTGGCTGTGCCGCCATTGCCTTGGGGATTCTTAGGCCCGGCGCCGGCTGGGTTATCGTGGCAACGATCATCACCACGAGCGTCGGCATTTACGCCCTGAGAGGCGTGTACTTCGCACTTCTCGCCGAGGGCGCGGTACCCCTAGCCGTCACGGGTAGCGCTGTCGGTCTGGTATCGGTGATCGGGTACACACCCGACGTGTTCATGGGACCTCTCATGGGCTATTTGATCGACGAATCGCCAGGAGCCCTGGGTCACCAGCAGGTGTTCGCAGTGGTAGCGGGCTTTGGCGTCGTGGGTTGGATCGCCACGCTCGCGTTCCGTCGAATCACCGCTCGGGCTGCCGAGCCCAGCCCTTAGTTTTCGCGCCCGACCCGTTAGGCCCTGTCGAGCGCCCTCTGTTCCTGCGAAGGTAGTGAATGCAACACGGACTCCCCATAGACTCTCCCCCTTTGGACACGGCCCCCTTGGAATCGAACGCGACCCCAATGACCCGACCCCGAGCTACCACGGCGCGGGGTGCCCTCGAATTGGTGTTCGGGTTCTCAGAGTTTCGACCGGGTCAGGAACAGGTAATCGAGGCGGTTCTCGAAGGCCGCGACTGTATCGCCGTGATGCCCACCGGGGCGGGAAAGTCGCTGACGTATCAGATCCCTGCCCTGATTTTCCCCGGTACGGTTCTCGTCATCTCCCCACTCATCAGCCTCATGAAGGACCAAGTGGATGCGATGCGCGTGCTCGGCGTAGCTGCCGTGTCCGTCAACTCCACATTGGAGTGGGAGGAGCGGGTCAGGCGCCTCGAGGATCTTCGGAAGGGTGAGCTCGACTTGCTGTTCATTGCCCCTGAGGCGTTAGACGGACGACTCCGGGAGCTCATCACGGACTGCCCCATCTCCCTTCTGGTGGTCGACGAGGCCCATTGCATTAGCCAATGGGGACATGACTTCAGGCCCGCGTACCGACGACTACGGGGCCTGAAAGAGGCGCTCGGAGTGCCGGTCCTCGCGCTGACGGCCACCGCGACACGCCCGGTGGCCGTCGATATCCTCCGCCAACTGTCGATGGTGAAGCCGGCGGGGTTCAAGGGTTCATTTTTCCGCCGCAACCTCAAGATCGGTTGTCGGAAGAAGGGCGAGGGCAACACGCGCAAAGAGATGCTTGCGCTCGTACAAGAACACTCAGGCGAGAGCGGAATCGTGTACTGCCTTTCCCGCAAGTCGGTGGACCAGACTGCGGCGTTTCTGAAGAGCGCAGGTGTGAGCGCGTTACCGTATCACGCTGGGCTGGATGGAGAGGTGCGCGCTGCAAATCAGGAGGCGTTCCAGAACGACGATGTCGACGTCATCGTTGCGACCGTGGCCTTCGGGATGGGCATCGACAAATCCAATGTGCGCTTCGTGATCCACCGCGATATGCCCAAGGACATCGAGTCGTGGTATCAAGAGATCGGTCGAGCAGGCCGCGATGGTCTACCCAGCGACTGCACACTGTTCTACTCGTGGGCCGATGTGAAGCTGCACGAACGTTTCCTCTCGGACATTGACGACCCCGAGGTCTACCACGCCAAACGGCAAACAACGGTCGATCTGTTTCAACTTGTGGAGCGTGGCGGGTGTCGCCATCGCGCGGTGGTCGCTCACTTCGACGAGCTACTGGAGGCGTGCGGAGACTCTTGTGATGTGTGCGCGGGCCTTTCGGTAGCCGACAGAGTTGCCGAGGCTGCCGGCAAGATCAAGATCGCAAAATCCAGATCCAGCAAACGCTCCACGTCCCCAAGTGCGGGCGATGTTGTCCTCGATGGTCGCGGGGAGGACACCTTCCAGCATCTAAGGTCGCTACGGAAGGAGCTGGCCGACCGAGATCGGGTTCCCGCCTACATCGTGTTCAACGACCGCGTCCTGCGGGAGATGGTGGCTCGCTCCCCCACGTCGGAGGCGGACCTGCTGGACGTGCCGGGCGTAGGGCCAGCGAAGCTCGAGCGGTACGGAGCAGATTTTTTGAGGGCGTTGAACAGTTCGTAGACCGTACGCAGCGTGCAGACGCTCCAACAACTGACGTTCGGGAGGCGCAGACGGGTCGCATACGTCATTATGGGTGTGGTTCTACGTAATCCGCCGGACATCAACCCAGAGTGACACCGGCGAAGCTAGAACGCGGATCTATGCCCCACTGCCCTGGGTGCGACGTATGAACGAACTCGTGTTCACAATGGCGGCGACGGACGATGAATTCCGTCAGCTCGAAGAGCTCAACCACGAGACCTTCACGTCGGAGATCCCCCAGCATGCACCCCGCCCGGGTGGTCGGCTGAGGGACGCGTTCCACAGCGAGAACACCTACCTCATTTGTCGGGACGGTAGTGCCGTCGTGGGTATGTTGGCCCTGCGCGGACGCCGGCCATTCTCGCTCGACCGCAAACTCGCCAATCTCGACGGGTTGCTCCCGGAGCACAGCTATCCGTGCGAGCTCCGGCTGCTCGCGGTCCGAGCGCACCGACGGAAGGGACGGGTTGCTGCGGGGCTGCTTGCCTTAGCAGCGAAGACTCTTCTGCGCTGGGGTCACGACCTGGTCGTTGTGTCCGCAACAACACGCGAACTTTCGTTTTACCGAAGCATGGGTTTTGCGGATTTCGGGCCACTTGTCGGGAGTACTGAAGCTCCGTATCAACCGATGTACCTGACGTACGAAGCGTTTGTGACTGTGCTACGTCCCCGACTGGAGCGGTTGTTTCCAAGCGCGTTCTCAGAGCCAATCAACTTCTTACCGGGGCCACCAACCCTATCGTCGGTGGTTCGTGGCGCGCTGGCCGCACCGCCCCTCCACCATCGCTCTCCCGAGGCGCTCGACCATCTGCGTACAACACAGTCGCTGCTCTGTGAGATGACGGAGGCACGTCACGTTCAGATTACGTCAGGGTCCGGAACTGCTGCGAACGACCAGGTTGCTCACGTCCTTCGCTCGGTGCCCGGGTCCGGCCTTGTTATCAGCAACGGCGAGTTTGGAGAACGACTCGCGGACCAGGCTCACCGGGCTGGGCTCGACCACACCCACCTGCGTTTCGCGTGGGGCGAACCGTTGGATCTGAGGGAAATGTCTCTCGCCGTAGAGCAGCGTGACGATCTGGCCTGGCTCTGGTGCGTCCACGGCGAGACGTCGACGGGGGTCCTCAACCCACTCCCTCAACTCGAAGATTTTTGCGAGCGCCACGGCCTCCTGTTG